>JANAVB010034854.1:0-64112 GCA_029216955.1 Iris pallida | reverse complement strand
GTCAACCATCATTCAAATAATTCCAAAATAAATCCTAAAAATTCCCATAAATTCAAATAAATTATAATAAATTCAAATAACCTTAAAAATGGCAAAAATACGCTCAAGCTAAAAATGATAAATAAAATATTCTAATCACATGGCTAGGCTCTAGGTCACTTATCTCTAGGGTTACACTAGCAAAATACCAAATCACAAGTCATGATTTTAAATAGTTTAAAAATGATTAAAAAGAAAACACCAAAAATTATATTGTTATTTAAATATCACAATTAAATAAATTAAAATACAAATTTCAAATTACCCTCATTTGAAAAACTGGGTGTTACAATCCTACCCACCTTAGAAAAATTTCGTCCTCGAAATTAAAAGGCGAAACTAACAATGAGAAGGATAGACGATCATACCTCACGGTCCAAAAAGATAAGGGTATCGCTCGCGCACCTCATCCTCCCGCTCCCAGGTAGACTCTCCTGGAGAATGTTGCCTCTATGCGACGCGAACCAAGGGTGTCACCTGATTTCTCAGCACCTTCTCTCGGCGATCCAGAATCTCCACTGGGTGCTCTGGATAACTGAGAGTAGGCCCTACCTCAATCCCTGAATGATCAAGCACATGGCTAGGGTCAGCCACGTACCGTCTCAACTGTGATACATAGAATACGTTGTAGACACCCACTAGTACAGGTGGCAAGTCTAGCCTGTATGCCACGTCACCGACTCTCCCGCTGATCACGAAAGGTCCGATGAAGCACGGACTAAGCTTCCCACCTTCACCAAAACGTATAGTACCACGAGTCGGAGATATCCGCAGAGAAACTATGTCTCCGACCTAAACACAACAGGATCTCATGTTACTAAATAATCAGACATGATCAAACAACAAAACAAACAACCTACTTCTAATCCTATCTCTAATCAACTGAGTCAAACATAGTCAATGGTCAATCACTAGTCAATTTTCTCAACATCCTAGTACTTGGTCATCAGCTGGTCAACTTCTTAGGATTTTACCTATACTAGCTACCTAGGTGTTGGCAACTAGAACTTAGCAAAAAAAAGAACTCTATAATAGGCTAGCTCTTAATTTCCCAATCCTATCAGGGCTGATACTATAAATCTCATAAGCTACAGGTTTATAACACACATTCCCCACATCAAGGACTAACCTATATATATATCCACAGTTGATACTAATGGGGGTAACATCCCTATTTCCCGACAATCAAGGTCCTAAGAATTTATCTAAACCATGCAATTTGAAGGAATAGCATACAGGGTCAGGGCATACTGTAGCAGTTGGAAGTCTCACCTAGGTGTATTGGTCATTCTAGGTCAAAACAGTACTATGGTATCAACACACAAGTAATCTAGGGTGTCCTAATTAGGAAGGTAAGGGAACAACAACCATCAAAGTTGTAAGGGTTGCTACCATCCTATATAAAAAAATTAGTCATTAACAACAACCGAAAATTATTAAAAGGTTACTATTCCATAAAATGGTAAAAATTGAAAATTTAGGCACAACAAATCACAAATAGATTTTTGTCTTGACACGATCTAAGTTGATCAATTTCGGAATAAATCGAGATTTGGGCAAGATGGGGAATCAATGAAATCAAGTATGAGCACGAGCATCCAATGATGAAGATCCAGGTCATGATTAAATTTAATTCAACTGGATATAATACGAGGTTCATAGGCGATAAAAATAATTACAAGAAGAATTGTCAAGGCTGTTGCGGATAAGATTTTAGGGCAAGTTTAACTATGTCTCCATCCACGTAGAGTAATATGAAAGGCGAACCAAAACGCAATAGGTTGATCAGACCATCATACGCCGGTTCTGATTAGACAATATGTTAGTGGGTGCGCACCCAATAAAATATGTCATGATCAAGCTCGAAAAGGATAAGCTTGTAAAACTAAGGATAATTAGCAGCATAAGATATAAGTAAGGGTGGTAGTGTGAACAAAGATACATAGTCTAGATTCTTAACTAAATGGGTCAAGTAATCAAGATAAGGTACAAGGTTAAGCATTTAAGGAATCAAGCAGAACATCATCACATGTCGGGTCGAAGAAATTGAGTCAAGGCTGGATCTCTAATTGAAATTAGGAATAATTCAGTATCATGGTAGAGGTTATAGTTTAGCCATTTGACCAGAAAATCATATCAAGAAAATAGAGTACAAGGAGACGGGTTTTAGTGGGACATGATATACCTACACGAAGGTGAGTTCGTCTAGGTCTTGCATATAAGATTTGTTGGAGGGTAACAGCTAGTATTACATTCCGAATGTCAAGGTCACGATAAGGAACGTCAAAGGATCTCAAATAAAAAGTGGGGGTTCAAGAGGTGGTAAATAAATACACAAGATAAGGAAGATCAAGTTAATCATCTGTTTCTGATACCCTTAAGTTCATCTGGTCATAACTTGCCAATCGTATCCTTACCTCACCAGTCTCCATATAAAAAAAATTTAACCTTTACCTAAGCCTTTACCATGACTACCGTAGGCAATTTCCAATTTCCAAATATTACTCATGAAGCATAGCCTTCACATTTAGGAAATCAACATTAACCATTTATTTAAATTTCCAAATTCTTTCACCTTGTCTTAAATTTGGCCCGAAACCTCTAAATCCTGTTTACGAATTCTTTGAACTTGTTCAAATGGTTCTCCTCGTGTTATTTAATTTAAATACCTTTAGGCCTTACAAAACTTATCCTCCATCATAAAATCAACTTCCGTATTTTCTTCGACATACACCTTTGAATATATTCTCCAAATTTTTTTTTCCACAACAATCTCTAAATTTCTATAACTTTATGTTCCTTCTATCCCTAGTCATTTTCTTGTAATATCTTGTTAAATATCCTTATTGAATGCAATTAATTTCTTTTTTCCATTACTAGCCTTCTATATAGCCTTAGGGTAAAACTTCCCAAGAATCAATAACCAAAGTTTCGAGGTTCTCAAATCTAGGGTGACCTTGAATATCCTCATCAGTTTGAATACACCTATAAACTATCTCAAAACCCCAAAATCTTCCTAAGTGTGATTGTTTCCGGATTGGTAGTTTACATCTCTTGATTCTATTCGAGATCTTTACCATATTTCTATCTCAAGGTTTCAATATCGAACACTCCACATTTTGATTTCCTCTAGATCATCATATAATAATATGTTATGTCTCCTCTGAGCTACATGATTCACATCACTTCTTCAGTCTTTCCCAGGTAGAAGATATGGAGATTCAAGGGTTTCGAGGTACATCTGGTAGGAATGATAAGATATGGGTGATTGGTGTAATTAGACAGAGTTTAAGATAAGAAGAAAATAAGAATACACGGAAATATTGGCAAGAAGGAATAATGAAGATCTGTTCTTTCTCATCTGTTCAAACGAGGTGAATCCATCAAGCTCAAATTCAATAGCAAGCGTCCTTACACCAATAACGACAATGGGGGTAGCTCCCCAACAATCGAGACAACAAGGGCAAGCAGGCTATGGTGGCCGATACAGCACAGAAACCTGAGCCAAAGCCGGCAGACAAACAATGGCCGCAAATCACTTACTCTTTCGAAGACGGTCACGTCAAGCCCATCTTAGACATGCTCATACAAGGAGACAGAATTCAGCTTCCTCCACCAAGACGGGAACCGCGGCCGGCAGAGATGGAGAACCCGAAATACTGCCATTATCACTGCTACGTCCACCATGCTACACACGACTGCTACCAGCTAAAACGGTACATCCAAAACCTCATCGATTCGAACGCTCTGGCTATCGATTTCGAAGAGGTAACCGTGGCAGCCAACATAGTGTCGGTACAATTCGGCAGCTTTCTTCCCGAGACTCAAGACGGTGTGGTCCCCGTTCCTTTGGCGACAATGGAGATTGCTAATCTTCCACCTCCCCGAGATTAGGATGCTGGTCTAGTGCTCTCACCACATCACGAAGGGAAATCATGTGGGTTCATCCAGACTTGGTATCTGAAGTGACTCAGCCCACGCCATCTTCCACTGGCAAGAAGAAGAGTAAAAAAGTCAGGTCCTGTCGCACAATCTCGGCAGATATCGAAGAAGCTACAGCCGTCGTCACTCGGTCTGGGGCACAATTCCAACCTGCAGCTGACAACCCGGCTGAAGATCATCAGCCCACTACAACTGACGCTCCGGGACCGGTTCAGCCTCCGACGACCGACAAGCCTAGGCCGAGGGAGACTCGCTTTGACAAATCCCTCCGAAAAGAGATACCACAGGGGCTGGAGAGGCCCTACAACTTCGACATCTTGGCACAATTGGCCAACACACTGGCCAAATTATCATTATACGAGCTTCTGAGACTCTCAAAGGACGTTCGCACGGCTTTGAGCGATGTACTCCAAAATGCCGACGCATACCTGGCTCAGGTCAACCTCACGGAGAGAACTCGCCTGCAGATCTCCAAGACAGCGCCTGTATGGGAGCGATGCCCAATATTGTCTTCACTCCGCAGGACATGCTCATCAAAACCAACCTGCATGATCGCCCGCTATACTACACCGGATACATCAGCGACGTAAAGGTGGATCGGAGGCACATCGATCCTCGCTCTTCTATAAGCATTATTCCGAAGGGTCTGCTACATCATCTCCGCATCCCAATGCATCGCCTGATGCCTACAAGCACCGCCATCAGCGGTTTCAATTCGAGCAGGAGCTACCCGATTGGAAAGATTCGTCTAAAGTGTCAAATTGGCGATCTCCAATCCGAAGTCACCTGCTACGTCATAGATGCAGACACTTCTTACAACATCCTCTTGGGGTGCCCGTGGATACACGATTATATGATCGTGCCTTCCACGCTGTACCAGTGCTTTAAATATATCGACAAGCACAGCTTCGTAAGGACGAAATTTGCTGATATCGATCCCTTCAAAGGGGTCGAATCCTACTACTCAGACTCCTGTCTGTACGAACAATCGAAGAAGCATCTTGGTGAAGGAGATATGCAAGCTCATATCGAGACAGCCACAGGATCAGAAGAGCCTCTGACGATCCACCTCCAAGCTTGCAAGCCTGGCAAGTCTGCACCCCTTACCGCCACTCTGCGTAAGGACGCAATCAGCCTCTCAACACAAGAAGAGCAGATGATAATTCGGCTGCCAAGGTCTGGCCAAGTACCAAGACCCACAACGGAGCTACTGACAATCAGGCTGCCAAGAGTCGGCCAGCCGCAGACGGAGAAGCTCAATCCCTCCGATAAGCCAATGATGATACGCCTTCCCAAGAAGGGTCGTCACCCCGATGTAAGGTCTGGAACTTCTAGCGAACCAACCACTCCCTGCCCATCAAGTACCAAGCTGGGGGTCGCTATTCTGCCAATAACTCCATGCTCTGCTCCACCAGCTGAACCACTGACGATCAAGCTGCCCAGGTCATCCTTTCAGTCTTCGTTCATACAGGGGGTAGCCGAAGAGGAACCGGAGTTAGCCAAGTATGTGGCTGCCCACACTGATATTCCCTTCGCAGATGATGTAATCCCCCTAGAAAAGATACCTTACTTCATCAATAAAAGGGCTATATTTGAACTACCTCCAGCTTAATAAGCTTTGTACAATGTATGCCATGGAACACGGTATAGGCACTCACCTACACACACAAGTGACAAATGTGTATACCGTAATCCAGCTTACTCCAGTGGAAGATACTTACCGCATAATCGAGGGAAGGGACCATACAATCATCTTCGGCCGGAAGGACGATCCGCAACCCTTCACCGTACAAGAAGTCGACCTTGAATCAGATGCCGGAAGACTGCCCCTGTATCTTTATAGCCCCCAATCCAAACATCTCATGCAGAAACAGGGATATGATCTGGAGACAACGCCAGGCTTGAACTACGACACCGGACGACGACTACCTTTAAAGCCACCGATCCCGGCTAGCAAATCATAGGACTACTATAGCAAGACTCGATGCGGGTTAGGGTATGTTACACCTACGACGACTCCTGAGAGTTCAGATGAAGAATGCGACTGGCATTCACATTCAACCGGGTCACCAACTTTACCAGCCGGGACCGAGGGTCTCCATATCTTCCCACTTCGACATGAAAGGTATCAGCTCGTAGTCCCATGACAGTTAAGGTTTGACTTGTATTACCAGGGGAAGAGCATGGAGGCTGCAGTTCGTTCACAGCCGGAGTAGTTTCCTCACCCACAGCTTCTGATCCGAATTCAACCGGTTTTACATTGGCTTATTCACAAGTTAAGGTTTGACTTGTATTACCAGGGGAAGATGGAGGCTGCAGTTCGTTCACAGCCGGAGTAGTTTCCTCACCCATAACTTCTGATCCGAATTCAACCGGTTTCTCTGTCACGGCCATCCCTGAAAGGGAGCCAGCCATGACAGTGTCATCCTGTTGGAGTTCAGATGTCTTAGGGACGGGCGCAGTAAAAACCCCATCCCCCTGAGTTGAGGTCCCAGCAAGGTGGGACTCCTCGTCCGTAATCGGAAGAACCCCAGCAGCAATGATAGCAGTGCACTCATCACTGACCAAATAGGACAGGACTGGATCAATCTCGGCAATCGGGTCCTGAGAAGCGAACTCATCTGACGCCTATAAAGCAAAAGAAAAAAACGATTAGGCCATAACATAGAAGAAGAAGAAAGGAGGTAGTCGAAACTCAAATCACCTCAGAAACGTCAACATCATCAATAAACAGCCTGCGACGTCTTACCGCAGCGTGCTTTGTGGAGTAGGTTCGGCCGTCAGTGGCAGTCACGCGCCTGCTTTGCTTACACGAAGGGCCAGGCACTGCAGATGGTTGATCCTCCACCACCTCGTCAGACCAAGTAGGCGGCTGACTCAACACCCTTTCATCTGGCATAATAGGGGGCTGATTCCCAACTTCCTCGTCTGAAGAATGTGACGAGTCATCGGCGTCTTGTTCCTCACCCTCTTCGTCCGCCATAGTAGACTCTGAGCCCGGTGTAGGAACCTTGTTCGCCTCCCTCTTTCTCTTCTTGGATCCCTCTCGCTTCTCAGCCAAACCAGTGCCAGCAATAAAGCTAGTATTTATATCAAAATCGACAGGAGGCTTGCTCGCTGCGACATGATAAAGGGCCGCTATATACAAAATATCCCCTGTCGTCTTGGCATCGGGCCGAGAAGCTGGCCCGGGTATGGACCGTATTGTAATAATGCCAAGCTCGGACGCCATCAAGTACACTGCCCTCAAAGCTCAAGCAAGCGCTAGGACAATCCAGGAACAATTGACTATAATCGAATTGGCGGGAAAATCTACTAGGCAGATAAGGCTCCAGGTATACGTTATTTCGGTAACGGTATACCAGGTGCGTAGGGCGGATGTTGCACAGCCAAAGAAGCATCTTCTCAGATAAAAGTTGGGGAGGATCAACGCCGTCAACATATACTCCCCTCACTTCTCTAAGAGTAAATTGAGGAGAGAGACAAAGAACTCAGGCCTGTCAACTCTCGCCAATGCCCTCCGACAGGCCGACATGGTATCGTGCTCCCAAGGCTGATAACGGTATCGGAAGAGGAAGGCATCATCAGCAGTAACATCTTCTTCAGTTCCTGGCCTCATCAATGACCGATAGTGCATTAATAACCACCCCATGAGGTAGTGGTATGGTAGTTCTATCCGTTCAAAGTCCAGCGTCGTCTCACGAGTGATGACTTTAGATGAAAAGGCGCAGAGGCCGTAGTGCATGCTACACACCATAGCCGGGAGAAGGGCCAGTCTTACTTTGAAGACTAGCTTCACAGCAGGAAGAATGAAATGGCGGCTGATCCTTTCCATAGAACCTGCTCCGCCCGAGACTACGCAATTGCGTAGCCACACCATCAAGAACCCGGCTAAGATCGCTTTATCGGACATTTCCCGGGTACCGTAGTGGAAGTAACTGAAAGAATCAATGCGGCTCCCAAACCTGTCACGGGTAGACCTCAACCTTTTGACCTTCAACATCATGTCCTTCACCTCCTCCGGGGTTTGAGGACCTCGAGACGAAACTCGGCCGGAGGAACGTAACTTGAAAAGATACGCAACCCAGGCCGTGGTGTGAGGGGTGCTCCCTTCTGAGCTATTTTCTTTTTTGATAGCAATCTGGTGGCAGATGCTATGATGGCACAACAGTTCTCGGTACACGGCGACGAAACCAGGAAATCGTCGATCCAGGTCATCGAGTTCCTCATTCATCGGGGTATATACTTCAAAGGCCTCGTCTCCCCACGGCAGCTTAGAAACAACATGCATCTCATGAAGAGCAAGCCCCAGCTCTCCTCTGGGGGTGAAGAAAGTCCCCGTACGTCGGTTATACAGCTCCAAAAGGGCCATGAACAAAGGCTTGTTAATAGGTAACCCATAACAGGTACCCCGGACGGCGTAGTAAAGGTCAATTCCCGAAGAGATTCTCCATATTTCCTCAGGATCCATGAGGTAAGATTGGCCCATGTAGGAATAGGGTTTATCCAATTCAGCAGCGACAACCTGCCCACAGGATAAGACCCCTTGCGAGCGAGCTAATTCAGAAAGGTATCAGCTCGAGTGAAGGTAAAGTTAGGACCAGTCACGTTAAGTTGTCGCTGCAATATAAAAAAGCAGAACAATTATCGGAGGACTGGACTTTTACTTCACGTTACAAACTCGCTTGTACAAAGAAAGCCTAGGGACGAAAACCTAGGTATAGCAGTCTAAGTACAATTGTTTATTTTAGATTCTAGGAGGTGACGATAGAGGATCGGGAAAGCGACGGTCGCTCTGCCTTACTCCTTGGACGATCGGTATGCAGCCTTGGCACCAGAAGATTGCTCGGCGTTGAAGAAATGCTCTCTTTGCTCTCTCTCCTCTCTCTCTCTCCAAGTATTCTGGTGCTCTCCTTGATCTCAAAAAGTGCTCCTTTCTGTATGTATGTGCGTATGTCTCTCTATGTGTATGTTGCAAGGGAATGGTACCCTGCTATTTATAAGAATGGGGGACCTCATTAGGGTTCACAATGATTGCCCTTCAAAGTGGCGGCGGCCTGTTGATCGATCAATCTGGGCCATTAATTTGGAGTATAATGGATCTGGGCCATTTAGTGTAGATTGCACCAAATCCTATCTGTAATTAATACTGATTAGAATAAATCTCCACAATGATGATCTGCTGATGTCTGCAAATCTGAATGAATAAATTTAATTTATTCTCCTGCCACGTGTCCCAGATTATTGGGATTTGACCTAATCTTTGATTGTAATAAATCTGGGAAATTGATTGGCTTTATGACACGTGTCCTGAGAGCCGCTGAGGAGGGTTGAGCCGCATAAGGGTTGAGCCGCATAAGGATGGAATCGTATGAAACTGGCCACGTGTCGGGTCTGCTTGGGGAGTGGCCCCCCGAACCTTCGAACTATAATTTGAGCCGCATAATGGGTAATGAGCTGCATGGAGATGATCCTTGCGAGCCGCATGGGGGCCTCTGCTTGAGCCGCATGAGACTATTTCTACCTGAGCCGCATAAGACAGCTTCATCCTGAACCGCATGGGGAGTCTTCGTTCGAGCCGTATATGACTGTCCACGTGTCAGGGCCACGTGGCATTTTCTGGATCTCGAGGGATTGTGTCGGAGATCTTCTTTGATTTCCTAGGGGTCTGTCATTATGACAGAGTCATAATTACCTCTTTTGTGTCAGGGCTGCCACTTTTTCAGAGTTGTCAGCCATTAAAGTAATTAATGCAGAAAGGGAGAGCTATTTTGCAAGCCATGTGTCTTCTGTTCTGAGCCGCATAAGACGTCTTGAGCCGCATAGGACGTCTTGTGCCGCATGACTCTGTGAACCGCATGGGCTTCCTGAGCCGCATGGATTTTTCTGGCCGCATAGATCTTTCTTTGATATTTTTCATGCTTCTACAAGACCCCCTTCAAAGTTTTCAATTTGCAAAATTGAAATACTTTGAATGAGAAGCATGGTTGTATTCTTCTGGCCGCATATAAAGTCCTGACCGTATGGATGTTTCAGCCGCATGGAGGGCTTAGCCGCAGGGGACTTTCGGCCACGTCATCATTGCCACGTATGGCAATCTTTTACATTAAATGCTGTTTGATTTGCTGTCAGCTTTAAAGGCCACTTTTTGGTACGGGATTCGAGGAGCTTGGCCTTCATTTTCGGCGGCTCACCTTGATAACCTAAGAGTCGGTCTTCGTGTATGCACGGGGATCGAAACGCTTCACTTTTATTTATAAATATGGATGAGTACGATCGGAAGGATTTCTTTACTTTCTCCTTCGTCCAACTATTACTGTCTTGTATTTCTTTCCTCATTTCCCTTCTCCGATCGTCGGTTATGGCCCCCAAATCCTCTAAGGTCTCCTCCGCTGCTGCAAAGGGCAAGAAGGCGTCTTCCTCATCAGCCATCGTGCCCGAAGTGCACCCTGATGTCCGTCCTGCCCTAAATGGTAAGGGTTGTATTTGGATACTTTGAATCCTAAGAATCCATGGCTCTGTTGCATATTTATGCACAAGCCTTCACCCAAGTTAGGCTATGATAGAGCCACATATGCTGTATGGGCTGCATGACCCTCTCATATCCGAGCCGCATAGGAGATACCCTATGTTTGGGCCGCATGAGAAGGTTTTGAGCCGCATGAAGTCTCCCTTAAACGGAGCCGCATAAGCTTCTAACCGTATATGTTCGATTGATCCGCATATGCTTCTAACAGACTGATCCGTATAGCGCTTCAATGCCACAAAAGCTCTTCTGCTTAGAACCGTATATGTTCGATTGATCCGCATAAGCTATCGAACCAATGTCATATGAAACTCCCAATTGATTTAGGCCGCATGAGGCTGTGTTGGCTGAACCATATAAGCTCCCTTGGGGCCGTGCTACCTGGAACCCAATTGCGATTGAGCCGCATAGGGCTTCATTTGATCCGAGCTGCATAGGTTCGTAGGGACTTGAGTTCAGTAACCATCTTTTAATCCTGTTTCATTTTTTTGTCCTTTTTCAGTGAACCTCCCAACCAACCCAGCAGGAGAGCTTCTTGTGGGTTCAGCTAAGTTTGCCGTGGGCGTACGGCTCGACGGTTTAATCCGACATATAGTAGATTAGCTTCCCACTATTGAACCTAGGGAGAGGGTGGCTGTCATCAACAACCAGCCTTTCCACTTTCTTTGTTCGATGATGAATTCGGGGCAGCTGGACGGAGAATATCTGAAATCGACTTTTCTCTTTGGGGATGCCTTTTCCATAAAGAACTCCCGATTGCTGGATGTTTCTGAGAGCTGGGATTTTTCTGTAGACGGGTGGAGATCCATATCCCCTTGATGGAGCGACATTATCCCCTTTTTTGGTTTAACATGGTACCATTGAGCAGGACAATGGTGGGCTCCCTGACTCCCATCCGATCGAGAATGTTTGTGGGCAACATTCACTACAACAGGCGTACGGGTTCAGCATGTGCGGGCAAGGATTCAGTTAGTCGGAGAGTGATGGGGCTGCTCCCTGGCACTTTTGTAAATGTAACTGGTCCCAACTTCTTCTTTACTCGAGCTGATACCTTTCTGAATTAGCTCGCTCGTAAGGGGTCTTATCCTGTGGGCAGGTTGTCGCTGCTGAATTAGATAAATCCCATTCCTACATAGGCTAATCTTACCTCATGGATCTTGAGGAAATATGGGGAATCTTTTGGGAAATTGACCTTTACTACGCCATCCGGGGCACCTGTTATGGGTTGTCTATTAACAAGCCTTTGTTCATGGCCCTTTTGGAGCTGTATAACCTGCGTACGGGGACTTTTCTTTGCCCCCGGAGGAGAGCTGGGGCTTGCTCTCCATGAGATGCATGCTGTTTCTAAGCTGTCGTGGGAAGGCGGCATTTGAAGTATATACCCCGACGAACGAGGAACTCGATGACCTGGATCGACGATTTCCTGGTTTCGTCGCCGTGTACCGAGAACTGTTGTGCCATCATAGCATCTGCCACCAGATTGCTATAAAGAAAGAAAATAGCTCAGAAGGGAGCGCCCCTCACACCACGGCCTGGGTTGCGTATCTTTTCAAGTTACGTCCCTCCGTCCGAGTTTCGTCTCGAGGTCCTCAAACCCCGAGGAGGTGAAGGACATGATGTTAAAGGTCAAAAGGTTGAGGTCTACCCGTGACAGGTTTGGGAGCCGCATTGATTCTTTCAGTTACTTCCACTATGGTACCCGAGAAATGTCCGATAAAGCGATCTTAGCCGGGTTCTTGATGGTGTGGCTACGCAATTGCGTAGTCTCGGACGGAGCAGGTTCTATGGAAAGGATCAGCCGCCATTTCATTCTCCCTGCTGTGAAGCTAGTCTTCAAAGTAAGACTGGCCCTTCTTCCGGCTATGGGTGTAGCATACACCACGGCCTCCGCACCTTTTTATCCAAAGTCATCGCTCGTGAGACGACGCTAGACTTTGAACAGATAGAACTACCATACCACTACCTCATGGGGTGGTTATTAATGCACTATCGGTCGTTGATGAGGCCAGGAACTGAAAAAGATGTTACTGCTGATGACGCCTTCCTCTTTCGATACCGTCATCAGCCTTGGAAGCACGACACCATGCAGACCTGCCGGAGGGCGTTGGCGAGAGTTGACGGGCCTGAGTTCTTTGTCTCTCTTCCTCAATTTACTCTTAGAGAAGTGAGGGGAGTATATGTTGACGGCGTTGATCCTTCCCAACTTTTATCTGAGAAGATGCTTCTTTGGCTGCGCAACATCCGCCCTGCGCACCTGGTATACCGTTACCGAAATAACGTATACCTGGAGCCTTAATTGCCCAGTAGATTTTCCTGCCAATTCGGGTATAGTCAATTGTTCCTGGATTGTCCTAGCGCTTGCTTGAGCTTTGAGGGAAGTGTACTCGATGGCGTCCGGGCTTGGCAATTACAATGTGGTCCATACCCGGGCCAGCTTCTCGGTCCCCGATGCCAAGACGGCAGGGGATATTTTGTATATAGCGGCCCTTTATCATGTCACAGCGAGCAAGCTCCTGTCGATTTTGATATAAATACTAGCTTCATTGCTGGCACTGGTTTGGCTGAAAAGCCAGAGGGATCCAAGAAGAAGAAGAGGAGGGCGAACAGGGTTCGTGTGCCGGACTCAGAGTCCACTATGGCGGACGAGGAGGGTGATGAACAAGATGCCGATGACTCGTCGCATTCTTCAGACGAGGAAGTTGGGAATCAACCCCCTATTATGCCAGATGAAAGGGTGTTGAGTCAGCCGCCTACTTGGTCTGACGAGGTGGTGGAGGATCAACCATCTGCAGTGCCTAGCCCTTCGCGTAAGCGAAGCAGGCGCGTGACTGCCGCTGACGGCCGAACCTACTCCATAAAGCACGCTGCGGTAAGACGTCGCAGGCTATTTATTGATGATGTTGACGTTTCTGAGGTGATTTGAGTTTCGACTACCTCCTTTCTTCTTCTTCTATGTTATGGCCTAATCGTTTTTTCCTTTTGCTCTTTATAGGCGTCAGATGAGTTCGCTTCTCAGGACCCGATTGCCGAGATTGATCCAGTCCTGTCCTATTTGGTCAGTGATGTGTGCACTGCTATCATTGCTGCTGGGGTTTTTTCCGGTTGCGGACGAGGAGTCCCGCCTTACTGGGACCTCAACTCAGGGGGATGGGGGTTTTACTGTGCCCATCCCTAAGACATCTGAACTCCAACAGGATGACACTGTCATGGCTGGCTCCCTTTCAGGGATGGCCGTGACAGAGAAACCGGTTGAATTCGGATCAGAAGCTGTGGGTGAGGAAACTACTCCGGCTGTGAACGAACCGCAGCCTCCATGCTCTTCTCCTGGTAATACAAGTCAAACCTTAACTTGTGAATAAGCCAATGTATTTCGTCATCATATCCTTCAGATTACGTCGATTAATGGTTGCTTTGGATGTTCAGGTCCCAACCCTTTATTGCCAGTGACGGGCATTGCTGGGGCGGATCCTACCGGAGGGGATCTGACGGAACCTCCCTGCATTGAGGGACCTCCATCCGGGTAGAATTCGGAAGCCCAGGTAGCAGTACAGCTGGGACAAGGGACGATGCTTCCTGCGCCCTTTTCTGCGAATATAGTTTCGGGGGTTAACCTTTCCGCCCTGCCGAGCATCCTGGCTCTTCGGGCGGCGGAAGAGGAGCTAGCCGCCATTTAAGCCTCTTTCCGTACGGAATTTGCTTCCTTGGTGGCGGGGGCGGCAGCTCCTGAGGCTACTCCTTCGGTACTGTCTGCCACCCTCTCTTTGACGCCGTCCTCTACAGAGGTTTTGGATGAAGTGTCCCGGGATGTGGTTGACAGTTTCTACCACCACCTGAAGAGGAGGATCGAGGCAGCTGTAGAAAGGGGGACTCCCTTTACTCTGGCCTGTCAATGTGCCGGTGGCCAGATTAATATCCTTAGGACACTCCCTGGTGGAGGGGAACTGGCCGCGCTTCTAGAGCCTAAGTTATTAGAGGCTGATTGTCTCGTGGCCCAGTTTCGTAGGCTGCAGCATGCTGATTTACCCGCGGTGATAAACCAAGAGCGCAATTTCCTTGTTACTGTGGTAGAAAAGGTGATGGCTGCTCGGGAATCGCTCAAGCCGGCTATACTGAAGGACCGCCGGGATTTGACTCGATTGTACGATCAGTGGAGCCGTCGGACTGAAGATTGCGCGGCTCGGGAAGCAGCTGCTTCCCGCGGGATAGCTGACACCAGGGAGCAAATCCTCGAGCTTCAGAGAAAGCTGGCTTTCTTGGAGTCTGAGCTCGAAGCTGCTCGTGCTGAGAAAGGATTGCCATTCAGGAGGCTGACATGTTTAGTAGGGCTTCTGCCAATCTAGAACTTGCCCTAAAGAAGATGGAGAACGACTGGCAGGCATATATGTATCTGAATGATGTAGAACAGTTGTCCCAGGAGGCCGAGCGTCGAGCGAAACAGAGGCTTGAGGGGGACTGTCTTGGTGAGAAACCGCCTCTTAGAGTTGTGCAACGCCGAACTATAATCGGCTTTTTCTTCTTTTGCTCCTTTTCTTTCTTTTCTTTGAGAGGGACGTGGTCCCAAAACATGTAATGCTTTTTTCGTCCTTCAAATAAAGAGTACTTTCCTTTCTACCCTTCATTTGTATTGCTTGTTTTGCTTGTGGTATTTGTGGTGATGTTTGCCCCGCATGGGGGACTTGCTTGTGGACCTGTTACCCATGGCATACCTTGGTTTTAGGTACAGGTAACAAGTTTGACTGGGGATACTTGGAACAGTTCCACGGCAAAGTGGTCGTGGACGTTTCAAATATCGGGATATAGAATGCCATGGAGCAGCTGAACTCTCGGGGCATGATAAGGAATGGTGGGCCTGTACTAAGAGACTTAGCAAAGGACATTTGTCGGCCTATTATCCTTGGCGTACCCCGACTTAGGATACGGATAATAGGATGAAGGGGAATCGACATACTTACTCAGAGGTTATGAGGACATGGCAAGTACGAGGGTTTTGCCGTGGAGTCTTCCTACTCAGAGGTAATGAGGACATGGCAGGAGTGGACTCCACAGAGGATATTTGTGGTCAACAGAGGACATTTGTGGTCAACAGAGGACATTTGTGGTCAACAGAGGACATTTTGTGGTCAACAGAGGACATTTGTAGTCAACAGAGGACATTTTATGGTCAACAGAGGACATTTGTGGACCTATTACCCTTGGCGTACCCTGGTTCAGGGTATAGATAATAAGACGAGAGAGAACCAACATACATACTCAGAGGTAATGAGGACATGGTAAGTATGGAGGTTTTACCGTGGAGTCTTCCTACTCAGAGGTAATAAGAACATGGCAGGAGTGGACTCAGCGGAGAATATTTATGGACCTATTATCCTTGGCGTACCTGGGGGTTTTTGTTTTGTGGTACGGATAATAAGTCGAGGGAATCATCATACTTACTCAGAGGTAATGAGGACATGTCAAGTATGAAGGTTTCTTCGACGGAGCCTTCCCATTCAGAGGTAATGAGGACATGACAGGAGTGGGCTCAATGAAGGAAAGTACATAGAACGACTCAGAGGTAATGAGGACATGGAAGTTCTATGCAAGGGGTGATTTATTTTTGGCGGAAGTGAAATTACTCAGAGGTAATGAGGACATGGCCGTTTTAGAATTTCGTGGATCAGTTACCCTTTTTGTGCACTGGAAGTGCGGGTAGTGGATCATGAGGGAGGATCTCTTCCAGGAAGAAAGTTCAGAGGTATGATCATACATGACTTATTATCTGAAAGAGTGACCGGAAGGTGAGTTCAGAGGCACCAGCGGGTACATAACTCGATAATCTGGGATGAGTGTTCGTGAGTTCAGCGGCACCAGCAGGTACATGACTCGATAACCTGGAAATTTAGGGGTATGAGTTCAGCGGCACCAGCGGGTACATGACTCGATAATTTGGAATGTTGTGAATATGAGTTCAGCGGCACCATCGGGTACATGACTCAACGATCTGGAATTTTGTTGATGTGAGTTCAGCGGCACCAGCGGGTACGTGACTTAATGATCTGGAAAATATCGTTTAGACATAATATTTCTTCAGAAACTTGCCGTTGACGGACAGCATGAGCAAGTCTCCATTTTGTTTTACGAGGAGGTAAGCACCGTTGGAGAATACAACCTCAATGATGAATGGACCTTCCCACTTCGGCTGGAACTTGTCGGTGGTCTTGTGTGTCATGATCATCGGCCTCCGGACTGCCAGAACGAGATTGCCCACTTGGAATGTTCTGATTTTGACCTTCTTGTTGAAGGCTCCGGAGATGCGAGCTTGGTATAGCTCGATTCTTTGCTGAGCGAGGAGGCGCTTTTCGTCTAAGGCCTCTAATTCTTGTAGTCGGCGTCGGTAGTTATCATCCGTCGTCAATTGATAAGTGAGGGCGACACAGAATGAGGGTATTTGAGTCTCTAATGGAAGAACTGCCTCACTCCCGTACACCAAGGAGAATGGTTTGTTCTCTGTGGCCGTTCGGATTGTGGTACGGTACACCCACAAGCATTCACCAAGCTTCTCGTTCCAGTCGCGTTTGTTGGACGATACGAACTTCTTGAGTAACTTGATGATGGTTTTGTTGAATGCTTCTGCCAAACCATTCGCTGCTGGATTGTATGGCGTCGAAGCAATGTTTTGGATGCGATGCTTGTCGCAGAATCTATAGAAGGCGTGGCTTGCAAACTGTGGACCATTATCGTAGATGATCCTCGGGGCAGTCCAAAGCGATAGATGACGTGATGCTTAAGGAAGCTGATCACGTTTGAAGTCTTTACCTCTGCAAGCGGGACAGCTTCCGCCTATTTGGAGAAGTAATCCGTGATGGCAAGTATGAAGCGATGTCCTCGGGAGGAAGGTGGAGTGATTGGACCAATTATATCTATTCCCCATGCTTCGAACGGCCAGGACGCCACTGTCGGATGTAGAAATTCGGATGGTTGGTGGATGAAGTCTGCATGGACTTGGCAGGCTTTGTACTTTTTTGCATAGTCTATCGCATCTGCTACCATCGTGGGCCAGTAGTAGCCCATCCGGCGAAGACGGTCTTGCAGTTTACGGCCAGGCTGATGGGCCCCGCAAACACCATCATGAGCTTCTCGTACGACTTTTTTGGCTTGTGCGTTTGACAGACACCGAAGCAATAATCCATCGTAGGATCACCGATACAGTATTTTCGTTTCCGTATCATAGAAGAATCTGAGAGAACGCCGTCTGATGGAGGTGGCTTCCTTTGGGTTCTCGGGCAGGATATCGTAGACGACGAAGTCGATGAATGGTTGTCTCCAATCCGGGGCATCATCAATCGTCTGAGCGGAATAGCTTACCACAAATTGAATGTTGTTCTTGGGGCAGACCAGTTCGTGGCCTGTCACATCCACCGATTGTTGAGTATGATTTGGCACTGCTAGGGAAGCGGCCAGACCTGCTAAGGCATCGGCTTTGATATTTCAGAGTCTGGGAACATGCTCGATGAAGAACCCCTCGAACGACGAGATGATGTTGATTGCTATTTGGTGATAGGGGATCATGTCTTCGTGGCGGACTTCGTATGAGCCCGGATCTGATTGACGATTAACTGAGAATTGCCGTATGCTTCAAGATATTCTACCCCCAGCTCTCTTGCAAGTTGGAGGCCAATGACCAGAGCGTTGTACTCGACCATATTGTTAGAGCAGGGTTCTGTGAGAGAATAAGCGCGGTTGATCACCAATTCGGAAGGAGAAACTAGCACCACCCCGACTCCGACGATGATGTTGCCCTTGGATCCTGTTCTCGAAGCGCCGTCGAAGAACATTCGCCATATATCATCGTGAGAGGTTGCATGCGAGTCGGCGACCTCATCTGGGATTTCATATATTCTGGATGACTCCGAGCCCGGGTGGGCTGCCAAAAAGTCTGCCAGGGCTTGACCTTTGACAGCCTTTTGTGGGATGAAGATCATATGATAAGGGGACAGCAATATTGCCCATGTAGCGAGGCGAGAGCTGAGTGCCCCAGGTTTAGTCATGAGGACCCTGAGAGGGTTGACTCGTGAGATCACATGTATTGTTTGTCCAGTGACATAGTGCCGCGTCTGAATAGCGAACACCAGGGCAAGGCATTCCTTCTCCACAGCGGTGTATCGGTGCTCTGGCCCAATCATCATTCGACTGAGGTAATATATGGCTTGCTCATGGCCTGCACCATTGTTTTGTGCCAGCAGAGCTGAGGGAATGCTCCATTGCTCGTACGTAGAGCAGGAATGGTTTTCCAGCAACCGGGGCCACCAGGACTGGAGGGTTCGACAAATATTCTTTGATGCTGTCGAAGGCACGCTGACATTTTGTCCCATACGAATGAGATGCCTTTCTTCATGAGATGGGTGAATGGTCGACATCGTCCGGAGAGGTTAGAAGCTCGTATAATGATAATTTGGCCGGTGTGTTGGCCAATTGTGCCAAGATGTCGAAGTTGTAGGGCCTCTTCAGCCCCTGTGGTGTCTCTTTTCGGAGGGATTTGTCAAAGCGAGTCTCCCTCGGCCTAGGCTTGTCGGTCGTCGGAGGCTGAGCCGGTCCCGGAGCGTCAGTTGTAGTGGGCTGATGATCTTCAGGGTTGTCAGCCGCAGGTTGGGATAGTACCCCAGACCGAGTGACGATAGCTGTAGCTTCTTCGATATCTGCCGAGATTGTGCGGCAGGACCTGACTTTTCCACTCTTCTTCTTACCAGTAGAAGATGGCGTGGGCTGAGTCACTTCAGATACCAAGTCTAGATAAACCTACATGATTTCCCCTCATGATGTGGTGAGAGGCACTAGACCAGCATCCTGATCTCGGGAAGGTGGAAGATTAGCAATCTCCATTATCGCCAAAGGGACGGGGACCACACCGTCTTGACTCTCCGTCGGAGGGAAGCTGCCGAATTGTACCGACACCATGTTGGCTGCCACGGTTACCTCTTCGAAATCGATAGCCAGAGCATTCGAATCGATGAGGTATTGGATGTACCATTTTAGCTGGTAGCAGTCGTGTGTAGCATGGTGGACGTAGCGGTGATAGTAGCAGTATTTCGGGTTCTTCATATCTGCCGGCCGCGGTTCCCATCTTGGTGGAGGAAGCTGAATTCTGTCTCCTTGTATGAGCATATCTAAGATGGGCTTGACGTGACCATCTTCGAAGGAGTAAGTGATTTGCGGCCATTATTTGTCTGTCGGCTTTGGCTCAGGTTTCTGTGCTGTGTCGGCCACAATAGCCTGCTTGCCCTTATTGTCTCGATTGTTGGTGGAGCTACCCCCATTGTCATTGTTGGTGTAAGGACGCTTGCCCTTGTTCTCTCCCTCCGAGATGTGCAATCCCAGTTGGCGAGCCTTCTTCAGTCGTTCTTCGGCGCTCGTGGCACTGATGATAAATGTCTTCCAGTCCTTGAATTGACTTTTGCCCATCCAGAGACTGATTGTTGGAAGTAGTCTCTTTTGGCAAATTTCAATCAAGGAGGAATCTGGATTTCCAGACGGCAGCTTCATTGCGGTTTGGGGAAACCGCTCAATGTAGTTCCTCGTGAGCTCTTTCTCCCCTTGGACGAAGTCCATGAGGGTGGACATAGTGATGTCCTGCCCTACTTCGTAGAATCTCTCCAAGAACATGTGCTTAAAGCTGGCGAAGGAGTGGATGCAGTTGTCCGGCAGATTACGGTACCAGTCAAAGGCGACTCCTTCCAACGCCGCGATGAATAATCATGTAAGAATAGCATCGTCATGGGGCAGATGGTCGATGGTGACCTCGAAGTAAGTGATGTACCGACTTGCTGAGGTCTTGCCATCATAAGGATTGATGTTGAACGGCTTATATCTTGGTGGGAAGGGGACATCCCTCCATTCAGCAGGATATGGCTGCCGTATTCTGAGGTCTTGAGAGTTTTCTCGAGGGGTAAAACATGGCTCGGAGCCTTGGACCTCCCTTCTTGCTTAGCGGGCCTCCTCCACAGCGGTAAGGGCCGCTACTTCAGGAGGATGGTGCCGAGTTCGGTGCTGCTAAATTCGAGTCCACATTGACTGCGGGACCCGCGCTTGTTTGGCCAGGCGGTCCTCCTTACAGAGTTGGAAGGGCGCTTTGATCTCGTTACAGACTTGACAAGGCAAGCAATATGGCTTCAAGCGGTCGATGCGCTGGCGATCACTGGAAACCACCTTGGCTGCTGTCTGTCATGAATACTGTCTTTACGTAAGGAGAGGGGCGGAGCGGTGGAGGAAGCGCCACCGATCATACCCTTGTAGTGAGAAGTCATCGGGGTACGTGGGTATGTTTCTTCTGGTTTAGATTCGGAAGGAGCGGTACCCCCAGATTCCGAGTTCGTCGTCTTGGGAGTTGTGGACGCCTCAGAGACGTCGGGTTTGCTGCATCTAATGGGAGAGTTGTTTCCCCCGGCGTCTTCTTGGAATATCGGGTTGTCGTGGAGGTTCGGATGGGAGTGCTACCCCACAGTTCCAGCAATCCCCAGCCATTGGGGACGACGAATCTATTGTAGCAGATTTTGTCTTAGAAACGGGGCCTTGGAAAACTTGGTGGTGGGCACCCGCTTAGACGACAGTCTTTTAGTCGAAGTGGCTGAAATCTTCGGGTGGGAATATTGTCTTCTTCCCTCTCCATCAGCAGGACTTTCTGAGCAGAGTTGCAGGAGACGACGGGAACGCCTCGTCTCCTGAAGACGGCTGTTGCAGTCTTTGAAGACGGACTGCCGGTCTTCTCGCACCGTCGCGTTATTGCAGCAGCAGTTGACGGTGATTTGGGTGCAATAACGTCCGTGGGAGGACTCTTTGCACACCCTGATGCATTTCTCTTTCCTTGCGTTTGTGGAGGACGGCTTCAGTAAGTCAGACGGGTCTGGATCGACCATGTTTGCTCTCGGGATTTTGGGAGACTTTTGCGAACCTCTCTGTTCGTCTGCTGCCGGGGGCTGGACTCGAGTGGTTCTGTACAACTTCCCATCCGAGGCCCGCGTAACAGTATACGGAACGCTCGGATGGTCAGAGGTCAGATCAGCGGACCGAACTCGCCAGGTTCGCACTGCTTTAGACTTCTTCGCTGTAGTGCGTAAGGGCACATAGTTGGAAGAGTCTAAGTGATACTGGAGAGAGTCAGACATATCTTCTTGGGAGCACAAGAGATCAGGACGTACGAGAGGCGATCGAAGACAGAGCCCCGTGGAGTAGGCGTCATGCGGCTGTCATCGGTGGTCCGTATGCGGCTGGCAGACGTAGCCGCATAGGCTTCTTCATGCGGCTAGGAGTCTCAGCCGCATAAGTCTTCTTATGCGGTGGATGATCTGGCGTATGGATTTTCTTCATACTGCTGGTGGATCCACCCGCATGAGCCTCCTGCATGTGGTTAGCAGATTCGGCCACAGGAGTGCTCGCGCTTCTTCTTGGGGCGCATAGAGCGCTTTGTTCCTGCAAGTCCGGCATCGTGATGCTTCCTCTGCGGACTTGGGGACAACAGAGTTCTTACGGCTCGAAGTGGAGCGTATGAGAATCGCGCCGTCTTGAGTAGTGGAGAGTACCGTCCAGAGCATGTGGAGGAGCGAACGATTTTGGCCTCCACTCGCAGCGAGCTTTTCTTGTGCCGATTCGCTTCTGGTTCGGACCGTCACTTCCTTCAGAGAGCATCTCTTCAAATGCCTGTTGGTCAAACGGACGACCATCTTCTGTTGCGTGGAGCCAAGCTTGGCTGCATCCGACTGCGTCACCAACTCCTCAGCCGTGGAGAAGTTTGTCTCCAGCAGGGTCGCCATCGTGTTTGCCATGAAATATAAAGAGCAGAACAATTATCGGAGGACTGGACTTTTACTTCACGTTACAAACTCGCTTGTACAAAGAAAGCCTAGGGACGAAAACCTAGGTACAGCAGCTAAGTACAATTGTTATTTTAGATTCTGGGGGGTGACGATAGAGGCTCGGGAAAGCGACGGCCGCTCTGCCTTACTCCTTGGACGATCGGTATGCAGCCTTGGCTCCAGAAGATTGCTCGGCGTTGAAGAAATGCTCTCTTTGCTCTCTCTCCTTCTCTCTCTCTCCAAGTATTCTGGTGCTCTCCTTGATCTCGAAAAGTGCTCCTTTCTGTATGTATGTGTGCGTATGTCTCTCTGTGTGATATTGCAAGGGAATGGCACCCTGCTATTTATAAGAATGGGGGACCTCATTGGGTTCACAATGATTGCCCTTCAAAGTGGCGGCGGCCTGTTGATCGATCAATCTGGGCCATTAATTTGGAGTGTAATGGATCTGGGCCATTTAGTGTAGATTGCACCAAATCCTATCAGTTATTAATACTGATTAGAATAAATCTCCACGATGATGATCTGCTGATGTCTACGAATCTGAATGAATAAATTTAATTTATTCTCCTGCCACGTGTCCCAGATTATTGGGATTTGACCCAATCTTTGATTGCAGTAAATCTGGGAAATTGCTTAGCTTTATGACACGTGTCCTGAGAGCCGCTGAGGAGGGTTGAGCGCATAAGGGTTGAGCCGTATAAGGATGGAGCCGCATGAAATGGCCACGTGTCGGGTCTGCTTGGGGAGTGGCCCCCCGAACCTTCGAACTATAATTTGAGCCGCATAATGGGTAATGAGCTGCATTGAGATGATCCTTGCGAGCCGCATGGGGGCCTCTGCTTGAGCCGCATAAGACTATTTCTGCCTGAGCCGCATAAGACAGCTTTATCCTGAACTGCATGGGGAGTCTTCGCTCGAGCCGCATATGACTGTCCACGTTTCAGGGCCACGTGGCATTTTCTAGATCTCGGGGGATTGTGTCAGAGATCTTCTTTGATTTCCTAGGGGTCTGTCATTATGACAGAGTCATAATTACCTCTTTTATGTCAGGACTGCCACTTTTTCAGAGTTGTCAGCCGTCAAAGTAATTAATGCAGGAAGGGAGAGCTATTTTGCAAGCCATGTGTCTTCTGTTCTGAGTAGCATAGGACGTCTTGAGCCGCATAGTCCCTTGTGCTGTATGACTCTGTGAGCCGCATGGGCTTCCTGAGTCGCATGGATTTTCCTGGCCGCATGGATCTTTCTTTAATATTTTCCATGCTTCTACAGGTGAATCCAAACAAGAGGAAAAAGGAATTCCAATTGAAGATCAAAAATGAGTTTCTCAGGGGTTGTCCCAGGGATCTCTCAAAGAATCCTAAGTGTGATTGAGTGCCTTGAATTTGAAAATATTAAATACAAAATTAAAATCAACAACTACAGAATTTTATCAAAATCATCAACTATACCAGGATTCAAAGTTCTACAATGAATCCACCAAAATCAAATTCAAATCAAGGAAAAAGGTGAATCAAAATAAGGGAAAGGGAGTTTAAATTAGAGTTCAAAATGAGATTCTCAAGGGTCATCCCAGGAATCTCTCAAGGAATCCTAACAGTGATTGAGTATCCTCTCATCATAACATCTTAATTTCTATATCATATAGCAGGCTCGTAGTAGTACAACTAAGTCGTTGTGCTACTACGAAATCGTACTAATACGAAACTCGACCTGCGTGGGCCACCACTAAAAATGTGTCACGACCCGTACCCTAGAGTAAGGGCACGAGAAGTAAATACGCCCAGCCTACGCCGCAGTGTCGCGGTAGAACGCTGTCCTAGGTCACAACATCTAACAGTAAAGGTAATAAACAGTTATACTCTCCGAATGGGGGTGACATAACAGGATATATCTCAATCACATCTATGGTAGAATACGATAAGAATGATATGAAAGATAAGAATCTCAGTCCACAAAAAATACAATAGAGAGATAAAGCTAAGTGTCTAAGATAAACTCAACAACATCCAGAATAATATAAACTCCAAATACAACTCAAAGTAAAGAATATACAACTCAACTCAAAGACAAAAATAATATAAGCCTATCTAGGGTGCATCAGCCTCTACAGCTAAGGGATCCGACTGGCAGTCCGGATCACAAGTGTCCTGTAGAGCTGTCCCATAGAAGGTATCTAAGCAGGCCTCCTCCTCGTCCTCTGTATATTTTTAACAGGTCCAGTCAGGACAGGAGCGAGCACAATACATCTCAACAGATCATAGCAGGTTAGAAAATATAATCATGCAGTAAAGTAAGATACATGAACTGAAGGAATACAGTATGTAAACGAGAGAGAACTGTAATAAAAATATCTACTATAAATAGAGACTAACAGTGGCTAGTGAGTCAGAGTAAATAGACATGTAAATGGCATAGGATGATTCTGATGCTACACTATGGAATGATTCTGATGCTACACTACTTGGATATTATTCACATGTCTACTTCTACTCCCCCACCCCAATCAATACACAAAGATCCAGCCAGGTTATGTTATGATTCATGTAACGACCCCCAAAAGGTGGTACATGATAGTCCCATAAATGGAGATTCTAGGAAGCCCAATAAATGAGAGGATTCAAGGAAGACTCTGTGATCATGAGAGTACATGTCACAAGTGATTCAATGAACCATGAAGCATAGTGATACACCATGTAAGTGAAACGCACAGAACATGTAGTACCCGATGCTCCTGAGGGGATAACATCTCAAGATGGGATCCATATAGTACTAATCCGTGTGACCAACGTGACAGTATCAAGTAAAGTAATTTAAAGCAGAAAAATAATTCTAAGCAAGATATGAAATGATCAGAGAATGTACTCGCCTGGTATCTGAGTGTCCGGATGAAATGTACTATCCGGGGAGGTGTCTGGCTCCTAATCAGAACAGCACAAGTCAGAAAAAGTCTAAAATGATAACAAGATGCAATTCAATGCATTCTAAATGAATCTAGGTCAATCTAGGCCAAAGTCAACTCTTGGTCAACTCTGGTCAACCCTAGAAGTCAAACTAGGTCAACTATGGTCAAACTAGGTCTAACAAGTCTAAATTGGTCTAACTAGTCTACATTAGTCTAACCAAGGCTAATCTAGCCTATACTAGTCTATCAAGTCCATACAACCTATACAAACTTTCCAAGTCATTATACATTACCTATAGGCACACATTACTTAGCTTATATATATCCACATATATTAGCACATTTACATACTTAATAGGCCTATACATTAGACATAATTACTCATACATATACCTATATATAGGCTTAATACATATAACATAGATATACATACACTATACATTTCACATAGGTCATGGTACATATACATTAGGAAATCACCACACACACACACACACACATATATATATATAAAATATATATATATATATATATATATATATTATATATTTTATATATATATATATATATATATATATATATATATAATATATATATATATATATATATATATTATATATATATTTTATGTATGTAATGTATTATATATATTATATTATATCTATATATATATAATATATATATATATATATATCTATATATATATAAATATATATAGATATACACATATTATATATATACATGTGTATATAGAGAGAGGGAAAGCAATGTGTGTGTGTGCTGTGAAGACATGAGAGGGTGTATGTGTGAGTGACTGTGCTGTGAAGGGGAAAATCAGAAAACAGTGTGTGTGTGTGTGTGTATGAGAGGAGACAATAGGACAGTTTAGTGTGTGTAGAGGGACTGAAACCTGTGTACAGTAAAACAGGGAACCCAATGTTGTAGGAACCATGTGTAATATTAGTACAACAACACTCAGTGTGTGAGAAAGGGGTGTACAGTTCAGGAAGGGAAAGAAAACTAATTCATTTATTTACAATCACAGTTCAGTTTTATTGGAAACTTCAAATCCCCATTTTGAATCCAATTCCAAACCAAAATCACCCAAATTTGACACGCAAGTAGAAAACATGTAAGTACATCATATTAGACTCTTAAACAAGTAATTAACATTAATTAAATAGGTTAATTTAACTGCCAAAGTTCAATTTAGAAAAACTAGAAATAAAATGTATCAGATTTTTAGGGTAAATGGAAAAATATAAATCGAAAACAAACTAAAATACAAAATTAAAGGTTGGTAACCCTAATATAGGGTGTGTACGTGTCCCAGGAGGTGTCTCATGTCCACCACAACGTGACACGACGTGTCCAATTCAATTAAACCAAAACAGCATACACAGACACAGTGCAGTCTCGTACACAAGTGCACGCGTGTCGTGTACCCGACACAGGACATCGTATCTCGTATACACACCCACGTGTTCGCCAGGTGTCAGGCTACCTATGTGTTACCCTGATTTGGGTCGACGTGTCTGTTTTCCATAAAAAATTCACTTTATTTATTTTGTATCTGAGAAAATTACAACTGTAGGAATCTAATCTAGAAGACGATTACTTTATCCCTTGGACGATGCGAAGAAGACTCGAACTTTGAAGAACTTGGACAGCAACTGGGCAATCTTTCTGTTCTCTCTGAAATTGACTGTAGTCCCTGATGAAAATAAAGAAACTCTTTTTTATAGAGTTCAGGATAACTGTCCTTAAGCATACGCTCAGGTAGTTACTTGACGTGTGCATAACTGCAGGGACACGTGGCGAATTTTGATGGAGACACATTAGCGTGCGGTTGAAAGTAGTGAAGCATGTTCAGGAGAGATTGATGGCCTGGATGCCACGTTGTATAACTTCTAGAGAAGTGGATAATTGGTACAGGACACGTGAGAACGTGTGTTGACTGTAATCCTGGATATGGTTGCTGTAATACGCTGCCTCGTTGAAGGAGAGTTATACGCTGACTTGGACAGCGTAGTGCCATAGGAAATCCATACGCTCACTTTACGGGCAAGGAGTCATGTGAGGTCCATACGCTCACTTGACTGTGTGAAGAAGGAGTCATGTGAGGTCGATACGCTCACTTGACTGTGTGAAGAAGGAGTCATGTGAGGTCGATATGCTCACTGGAGAAGTGGCCACGTGGCTATCATCAATCTTCTTTGGTACACCATATCTTCCCATAACTGACAAAATCTTTTCGAGCGTCGTGACTGTGGATTTGACGGCTGACAGACTGTCAAAACTGACAGTAATGATGGCTTTTGTATTTATGAAGGCTGCTGAGTTGTCCTCGTAAAAGACAAAACCGACTCTTCGAAAACCTATACGATGGTTACTTTTCTTGTGACAGCTGTCTTTGCACGAAAGATGAAGTGTCAGATTCATTCCTCATTTAAACATATGCTGTGCTGTCACTTCAGTAAAAATAAAATATTTACTGAGCGTATGGCTTTTGAATGAGCGTACAACTCTGAATTGAGCGTATGGCTTCAACTGACATCTGTCTTTAAGCGTATGGATAAAAATGACAGCGTGTCATAATTTTCCACATCCTACAAGACCCCCTTCAAAGTTTTCGAACTTTATGAGTTTCAAAGTTCGAAATTACTTTGAACAGAAAGTGGGAATGAGTCCTGACACGCTGGCATTAGTTCATTAAATGTCATGATGACTCTTCATTTTTCGAGATTGATTGAATCTGATGGAAGAATATGAACAGCCAGCAAGCTCTATTATATAAACCGAGAGAATTCAATTTTGACTTTCATCTTTTGAAACCATGACTCCAAAAGAAGCTGCTGAAAGATATCTTGGATTTCCTGGTCGAACAAGGAGAAACCGAAGAAGAAGAAGCAAAGAGGCTGGCTGCCTGTCAGTTCTTGGTACGGTCAGGAAATGATGTATTCAATTCTTTTGCTAATTATGTATGTAGTCCTCGTCCCAAGTACGAAAGGGATACCAGTGATCTTCCATGATGATGTACTTCTTGAAGAATTTGTCTCAAATAAACTCTGTTTAAGGAAACTTTGTTTATGATGTATCCTTCCTGCTTTATATTATTTTGCCTTTATTCACTGATCTTTAGACCTAGAAATCAAAAGGACAAGATATCATTTTCATAGAATATGGTACATACTGAGATAGAAAATTCAGAGGTGATATGGACACGATTTTCTATACAAGATCTTTATTAAATCCACTGGGAATCTAATAAGACAAAATATCAAATTCTCTGGGAAAATGATAAATAGTAGAATATCAGTTTTCGCTGGGGATAATGACATCGAAATAGCTTTTGTAGAGAAGAATAAATTTTTGATTTTACACTTGCTGGGGAGTAATGAAAATATTATTTATACATAATATTTCTTTAAGAATTTGCCATTGATAGGCATCATCGTGACTTTCCCGTCCATAGAGGCAAGCTGATATGCTCCATTAGAGAAGACTTTGTTTACTACGAATGGGCCTTCCCATTTTGCGTCAAATTTGCCTTTGCTCATATGTGTCATGGTCATCGGACATTTGACAGTAAGGACCAATTCTCCCTTTTGATATGTTCTGACTTTGACTTTCCGATTAAAAGCTTTTGAGATTCAGGCTTGATATAGCTCGATATTTTGTTGCGCATACAAGTCGTTTTTCATCTAGAGCTTCCAACTCTTGAAGTCGAAGTCGATCATTATTCTCTGTCGTAGATTCATTGGAGATTGCAATTCTCAAAGAAGGAATTTGTATCTCGAGGGGAAAGAACAGCTTCACACCATATACCAAAAAGAAAGGTGTACATCCGGTCGCATTGCGAACTGTGGTGCGATAAGCCCATAAACATTCACCAAGCTTCTCACTCCAGTTACGTTTATTGGAAGAAACGAACTTTTTCAAGAGTTTTGATGATTGTTTTGTTGAAAGCCTCTGCTAGTCCTTGGCTGCTGGATTATATGCTGTAGAAGCCAGATTATATCCGATGATCATCACAGAATCGAGTAAATTTCTGGCTGACGAACTGTGGTCCATTATCATGGATAATATGCCGAGGAACACCAAATCGATAGATGACATGATGTTTGACAAAGTTGATAACATTAGAAGTCTTGACTTCAGATAACGGGATTGCTTCAGCCCATTTAGAAAAGTAATCAGTTATTGCTAGAATAACCGATGTCCTTTTGATGATGGTGGATTGATAGGACCCGACGTCATGCCCCAAGCTTCAAAGGGCCATGATGCCGCTGTTGGGTGTAAGAACTCCGATGGTTGATGGATAAGTCTGCATAAATTTTGACAGGCTTTACATTTTTTGAGCATATTGAATAGTATCAGCTACCATCGTGGGCCAATAATAACCCATACGTCGGATACGATCTTGAATTTTTGGACCTGGCTGGTGAGCTCCGCAGACGCCATCATGTGCTTCACGGATTATCTGTTGTGCTTCTTCACCAGCGATGCATCGAAGAAGAAGACCATCATAGGCTCGACGATATAGTGTCTTGTAGTATGATTATAAAATCTGAGAGACCGGCGCCGGATAGATGCTGCTTCACTCGGGTTATCAGGAAGTATGTTATACACACAAAGTCCAGAAACGGACGTCTCCAGTCTTCAGTTACGGTGTCTATTTTGTTGGAAAAGACATATTTCATAGTAGAATCGGAAGAAGACAAGGACATTTTGTCAAACTTTAATTCAGCATCAAAGTTGAGAGAATCTTCGTCTGGATTATGGGGAAAAGCCAAAGCCAGATTATTTTCAACGCAGAATAGTTCTCGGTTATAAACCCTATCACTTGCTGACGTCTGATTGGTATGGCTAATACAGCAGCAAGATTAGCCAAAGCATCAGCTTCTGCATTATAGCTCGTCGAACATGTTCAATAAAGAAACCTTCAAAGGAGGAGGCCATAGAGTGCTATTCGATGATAAGGTATCAAATCTTGATGACGAACTTCATACGTTCCTCTGATCTGATTGATGATAAGCTTAGAGTCTCCATAAACTTCTAAATATTGAACATCCAGATGTTTAGCGAGTTGAAGACCAATGAGCACGCATTGTATTCTGCAACATTATTTGAACATGATTGATCTAGAGAATAAGCCCTCTGAATAGTTAATCCCTCTGGGGATACAAGAACAATTCCAACTCCGGCGACAATATTGCCGTTAGGACCTATTCTAGATGCTCCATCAAAGAATAGACGCCAGGTAGGAACTTCTTCAGAAACCATATTTGAATTCAGAACTTCATCGAGAATCTCATCATATAATTTAGAATCTTCTGGGACTGAGCTGCTAGAAAATCAGCAAGAGCCTGTCCTTTAACTGACTTCTGAGAAATATAATGCATGTCATATTGGGCTAACAAGATTCCCCAATTAGCTAGTCTGGAGTTGAGAATACCAGGTTTCTTCATCATAATCTTGATGGGATTCACTCTGGAAATGACATGAATCGTTTGACCGATAATATGTCGCATTTTCTGAACAGCAAATATTAATGCTAGGCATTCTTTCTCGATTGGAGAATAACGCGGTTCAGCACCCGTCATTGTGCGACTGAGATAATAAATGGCCTGTTCATGACCATTTTTATTTTTCTGGGTGAGTAATGCACCAAGAGAATGATCCATAGCTCGAACATATAGAAGAAATGGTATTCCCGAGACGGGAGGTACCAAAACTGGAGGGTTCATGAGGTACTGTTTGATGTCATCAAATGCTTTTTGACATTCTTTGTTCCAGATGAAAGATACACCTTTCTTCAGAAGTTTGTGGAATGGTTTGCAGCGTCCTGATAAGTTGGAAATGAATCTCCTGATATAAGCAATTCTTTCTTGAAATCCTCATAGCTCTTTTAAGGTGCGTGGAGGACGCATCTCTTGGATGGCTTTGATCTTCTCGGATCCACGTGTATACCTTTAGCGGTAATGACGAAGCCAAGAAATTTACCACTAGAGACGCCCAGGAAGGACTTAGTAGGGTTCATTTTAAGTTGATGCTGACGCATTAAATCAAAGATAGTCTTCAAATCTTGGATATGATCCTCCTTTCGTCGACTTTTGACTGCAATATCATCAACATAGCATTCGACTATTTTTCGGAGATGTTCGCGAAATATAGTGCTCATTGCTCGCTGATATGTTGCTCCTGCATTCTTGAGACCAAACGGCATCACTGTATAACAGTATGTACCGATCGGCGTTCTGAAGGAAGTGTGTTTTTCATCATCTGGAAACATTTTGATCTGGTTGTATCCCGAATACCCATCCATAATGACATTCGTTCGAAACCACATGTATTGTCGATCATGACATCAGTAATTGGAAGAGGAAACTCGTCTTTAGGACAAGCTGCATTGAGATCACGAAAGTCTATACAGACTCGGATCTTGCTAGTCTTTTTAAGGACAGGAACAATGTTAGCCACCCAGTCAGGATGTTGTTCCACTCTGATAAATCCGGAAGCCATAAGCTTGTTGACTTCACTTCAATTGCATCCAAATGTCTGGACGAAATCGTCGCTGTTGCTGTTTGACCGGTTTAGCATTTGGCATAATATTAAGCTTGTGCATTGCGATCTTCGGATCTAGTCCTGGCATATCCTCGTAGCTCCGGGCGAAGACATCGATATAATCACGAATAAGCTTGATCATGTCTTGCTTATCTATTTCTGAAAGACTTTTACTGATGAATATTGGTTTAGGAGAACCTTCTTCACCAACATCAATTTGGATCAGTTTATCTTCGGTAGGAGGTTCCCTCTGCTCGAACCTGAATTCCCATTGATCATCTAATCTTTGAGCCCATTATTCTGATTCGGGTGATATTTCAAATCATCCTCATCTTCATCATTTTCTTGTGGGCCATCAACAGAGACCATATTGATGGATAGAATAGAGCGATGAAGATCGCCAACACTCGTGTCAGAATCCCAAGAGAGAGAATCAGAAGACTCAGATCATTCATCTTCAGATTGTTCGTCTTTATTGAATTTTGACTCTTCATGGACTATGTTGATAAAGGAAGTAGGAGCAATGTAACCTAAACCACATTTTGTCCTTCCGTATTTTAATGGAGGAATTCGAACAGGCATTCTTCTTCTTTCCCATTATTGAGACTGGTTCTAAAGTCATAACCCATATTTTGATGATATTTTTGGATTGTTGACTGTAGCGACGCAGTTGTAACCTTCCAGTATCATCGTTTATGTCATCTTCTTCCAAGTTAGGAGGATTCTGAGGTCCTTTATAAAAATATTAGATTTTCTCCCTTCTTTCGACTGGGGACCACAAAGTATGATTTCTGTATAGAGTCTAATGATACGTCTGTATGAAGAGCTTGAACAACCCCTATAGTTAGTGGCTCTAAGCTATTTAGCAATTGTAAATAACTTTGTACATAACCACAAACATCAATATACTGCAAAGGAGATGCTTCATTAATACTAGATGCTGTATTTACAACAGAAGGCTGAGCCTTATCAGACTTAGTCAGATTAACGACAAAGGGGGAAGAAGAAGAACAGTTAGAATTTTTTGTTTCGATTAAGATCGATAACAAAAGGCTCAGAAGAGGTGAGCTCCCTTGAAGAAGACCGTGGATAAGTAATGCGTCCACTAACTGGAATGACTAGAGTATCTGATCTAGCCTGAGAAGATGGAGGGGGAGTGATGAGTCCACTGACAGGAATGATTAGCGAACTTTGTGAAGCTTGGGAAGATGGTGCAGTAGTGCGTCCACTGACAGGAATTATCAGTGAGCCCTGGGCAGATGATGAAGTAGTACGTCTACTGACCAAATTATCAGTGAGCCTTCTTCGGATGATCTAACAGACTGCGGAGGAGTGATACGCCCTTTTACAGGAATAACAAAAGTGTCAACTTTGGATGTCTCATCTTCATTATCCATAGCTTGCAAGACTTTCGAGTATTCATCTTTGTACATGCGAGCGTCATTGAAGTAAGCTTCGACTCCTTTGAATGGGTAAAGATCTGCCACTTCTTTTTGAACCTCTCCATTATCATCAACATATTTGAAGCACTGATGAAGGGTTGAAGGAACGACATTATGTTCATGCAAGAATGGTCTTCCTAATAGAGCATTGTATGAGCAACCATGATTGTCGATGATGTAAAAAGTAACCTTAGTACGAAGATCGCCTATTTGAAATTTAAGGCGATCTTGCCTAAAGGCTCACTTTTTCCTTGATTGAACCCCAAGATGGTAGTGATAGTGCTGGAGAGGCTATGTACAGGTATCTTCAATGCATCTAACATAGCCTTTGGCATAATACTGAGAGCGGATCCTGGATCAATCAATAAACGATCAACCATCATAGAATCAATATATCCTGTATGATATAAAGGACGGTCATGTCGATTATCCTCTAGCAGCATATCGTCCTGCGTAAAGGTAATGTTTGGAATAAATTCCAATACATTATGGCAATGAGAAACAGGTTCTGTTTCCAACTTCTTGAGAAGAGTTAAGCAGGTTTCTGCTTGCAGCAGTGCTTCACTTAAAGTTTCTCGAGTCTCTTTAGAGAGACGTAAGAGCTCGAAGATTGACAATTTAGCTGGTGTATTGGCTAGTTGAGCCAATATATCAAAATTATAAGGCTTTTCAAGTCATGTAGGAGATGACTTCTTCAATGGTTTGTCGAAGCGGACTTGTTTTTTGCCTTTGTCAGCTGCTGTTGGTTTAGAAGGAACTGTCTCAACAAGAACATTTAAAGGCTCTTCAGTAGAGACTGGAGTTGAAGCTGTAGCCGGAGGAACGTCAGAAATTTCTTCAGGAACTTCAGTATAATCTTTCAAATATACTTTTCCTGACCGAGTTCCAGCATGAACTTCAACTTCAGATTCTAGTTCAAGGTCTATGGAAACCATGCTGCAATTCTTTATTTTGCTCTTGGTTCTTTTATGTTTGATGAAAGCTTCATTCTAGAAACCAAGGCCAACACGAGATTGATTATGTCTCATGGTGATGGCCAATGGTGCTCGGAGTCCCTTGCCTGAGTTCAAACCTGGGGCAGTGGCTAAATCATAACCCATCTTCGCCATCAATTCACGAGATTGTGAACTGTATAAATGAAAAGCAGGTTTGTACCTATCTTCAATTTGAGGTACAAATTTTATCTTCGTAGAGAGTGAATTTCCTGCTGAGATGAAAGTAGAGGTTAGATAAAAATCGGGTGTGAAACTAGAAGTCACATTGCATGACTTAGTCTTTCCGAACTTCTTTTTAGATGAGGAAATCTTCCGAGGAGAAGAGGAAGACGTTTTAAACTCCGTCATTAAATCCGGGTGAATCCACATGATCTCTCCCTTCTTAGTTGTGACAGGAACAAGTCCGTCATTCTGTGCTGGTGGGATGTTTACAACTTCGAGAGTTGCTTTGGGGATAGGAACAATCCCACTTTCCACCTTTAAGGGAGGGAAGTCACCGAACTGCATTGAAATTACATTTGCTGTGACTGTTTTGTCTTTGGGTGTTAATGTCACAGCTCCTGATTTAATCATCTCTTGAATCTTCCCTTTTAATACATAGCAAGACCGGATTATATGACCCAGCATTCTATGATATGGACAGTATTTTGGATGATCTGTCTTATTGGCTTCATCAGGCTTTTTAATTTCTGGCAATTGAATCTTATTACCTTTGAGTAAGCATTCAAAGATACCCTGAACATCGTCATCATCGAAAGAATATTCTTCTTTCGGCCGAGGAGATCTCTGTTGTTGATTTGTTGGAGCTGAAGTAGCTTGGGTAGTCTTTACCTCTTGACTACTGTTTTGGAGATTGACTTCAAGAGCTTCTTTCCCTTTGCAATTGTTGGGGTCGAGTACTATTGCTAGCACTCTGATTTGATTCTTTGGGAGCTATTTGTACCCCCAGACCCTTAAAGGTCTCAGCACTGACCTCGGCAGCCTTGGCACTGACGATGAATGAAGGCCAATCTTGGAACTGAGTGGACCCTGTCCACATGCTGATAATTGGTAAGAGGTTCGACTTGCAAGTGTCGATCGTAACAGCATCGGGAGTTCCAAGAGGCATTTTGAGGGTTCTCTTCTGAATCTCTCAATGAATTCCTCAGTGGTCTTATTATTCTTCTGTTTGATTCTTATGAGGGCCGACATGGTCATATCATTGAGCCCTTCATAGAATCATTCAGGAAACATTTGCTTAAAACCGGCAAATGAGGTAATGCACCCATCAGGGAGACTTCTATACCATTCATAAGCCGTTCCTTTGAGACATCCAATGAACACCTGAGTAAGGAGAGCGTCACTTGGTTGCAATTGATCAGTCATTACTTCAAAATGATTAATGAACTGACTTGGAGAGGTTGTCCCATCATAGAAAGAGATGGTCGGAGGTTTGTATTTTGGTGGATACGATACCTGCTTCCATTCTATCGGATAAGGCTGTTTGATGCCTAACCTTTGTAAACCATCCTTCTGTTTGAATGCCTCGAATTGAGTTTTGAGATTCTTCAATTCTTCAGAGACAACTCCCGAAGATTGTGGAGTTGTGGCTTGTAGAGTGTAATTGGGAGGAGGGACTGCAGCATATGTACCACCCCCAGCTCCAGAGTGACTTGGTATGGTTTATACAGGAATATTAGATTGTACCCCCGGAATAGTAGAGGGTTCGGAGTTTGGAACAACAGGGGTATTCAATACCACTGGTGGTGCTGTCTGTTGTTGAGCCTGCATTAGAGTGTGCATAGCACTCAATGTATCTGCCATAGCTCGCAATTGTTGTTCTAAAGAAGAAATCCTCTGTTCATGAGCCTCATTGCTAGTCGAAGGTTCATGATCACTTTCTGCCATGTAAGTGGTAATCATTCAAGGAATAGATGATGAAACAGTCTGTTCTGAATCATCACTGTGTGAATCAGTATCTTTCCCAGGGCTTTTTTACAGGAGTCAATACTGGAAAATTGGACTCTCCAAGGAAGTCTTCTATGATCTCCGGATTACCACTTGGATGAGAAGAAGAAGAGGCTCTGGTCAAGGCTCCGGTCCTGGATCGAGTGCCGAGATAAACACCATCTTCAGAGTCTGATATAGCATCAGACCGTATGCTACCCCCAATGTTTCTGGAAGTCATGTTGACAGAAGCATAAAGAGGTTCATCTTCATCCAACATTGGTTCATATTGAATCCGTTCGAAAACAGATTGTCTTTTTGGTGAACAACAACATTGGATGACAACCCGAGGTTGGAAGTCACAACCATGCTTTTCATGGCGAATATGGGCAATGTCATAGCCAGATGGAGTGTCAATTCTCTGTTTATTTTGCAAATATTCTCGGAGATCTGTAGGAACAGATTGGGAAGTATTTGAAGATAGTTTCTGTGTAGAAACTTGTCTTTTGTTCTTCTGTCTTCTTGGTTCCTGAGTGTATAAAGACTGATTAATTTGAGCCACATAGTTCTTGGCATATTCTGCATCAGGGTCTAATATACTTGTCTCAGTAGAATCGAACCGATTCTGATTAAGCTTATTACGAAGATCCGTGGGAGATTTGACTTTGATATCAGTCTTGGATACTTGTAATTTGCCTTTCTCAGACCGAGAAATTTTAAGAGAAGGAAGATGAGTATTATTCCGACTAGGAGTCGGTAATAATCCATCTTTGGAGGAGTTAGCCAAAAGGCGTTTTCCATTGTTTGATCTAGTAAGAGTACTAGTCAAATTAACTCCAGAGGTAAAGACCTTAGGAGTAGAGGAGTTGACTAAAGAATCTTTCTCCTTGGTTGGCACAAGATGTGCAAGTTGAGGGGGAATCATTTGTATGTTCTGTGGAAGAGAACCCCCAATTTGATTTTCAGAAACAGTCAAAGGACTGTATTTGTTAGCATACGCTGACTTCAGTTTGGACTTCTGGTCATACGCTACCTTTTTATTAGCATACACTGGCTTTGGCTCAGCGTACGCTGCCTGATGTTGGCTTTTGTACGCTGCCTTTGCCGTACGCTGCCCTTTGAATGCCATACGCTCAGAGTCATCAATGGCTAAAGAGCCGACTGCTGTCGTAAGAATAGAAGGAGAAGGGACTTTGACATGTCCAGAGATGGTTTTCCTTGGACACATTGACTTGGTTAAAGAACCAATTTTGTCAGCGTGACTAGGGGAAACCATTGTTGCCGTGTTCCAAGAAGCCGAAGTGTGCTTCATGGAAGTTGAAGACGTGTTCTTGTCAGCATGAGAAGTGACAGAAGCGTTTCGGATTGTTGCAGAAGACTTAGGGACATAGACGGAGTGTCCCTTCTTCTTGGCAACAGGAATAGCGGAGGAAGCAGTGCGGCCCTCCTTCGCCTTGAGCATTTCTTCATAAGCCGATTGGTCGAATTGTACAACCATCGTCTTCTTCGTCAAGCCGATCGACGAAGTATCGCATTGAGTTGTTGCTATCTCATTGGAGGAGACAGCTTTCCCCAGTAGAGTCGCCAATTTGTTTTCCATAAATAAATTCACTTTATTTATTTTGTATCTGAGAAAATTACAACTGTAGGAATCTAATCTAGAAGACAATTACTTTATCCCTTGGACGATGCGATGAAGAAGACTCGAACTTTGAAGAACTTGGACAGCAACTGGGCAATCTCTCTGTTCTCTCTGAAATTGACTGTAGTCCCTGATGAAGATGAAGAAACTCTTTTTATAGAGTTCAGGATAACTGTCCTTAAGCATACGCTCAGGTAGTTACTTGACGTGTGCATAACTGTAGGGACGCGTGGCGAATTTTGATGGAGACACATTAGCGTGCGGTTGAAAGTAGTGAAGCATGTTCAGGAGAGATTGATGGCCTGGATGCCACGTTGCATAACTTCTAGAGAAGTGGATAATTGGTACAGGACACGTGACAACGTGTGTTGACTGTAATCCTGGATATGGTTGCTGTAATACGCTGCCTCATTGAAGGAGAGTTATACGCTGACTTGGACAGCGTAGTGCCATAGGAAATCCATACGCTCACTTTATGGGCAAAGAGTCATGTGAGGTCCATACGCTCACTTGACTGTGTGAAGAAGGAGTCATGTGAGGTCGATACGCTCACTTGACTGTGTGAAGAAGGAGTCATGTGAGGTCGATACGCTCACTGAGAAGTGGCCACGTGGCTATCATCAATCTTCTTTGGTACACCATATCTTCCCATAACTGACAAAATCTTCTCGAGCGTCGTGACTGTGGATTTGACGGCTGACAGACTGTCAAAACTGACAGTAATGATGGCTTTTGTATTTATGAAGGCTGCTGAGTTGTCCTCGTAAAAGACAAAACCGACTCTTCAAAAACCTATACGACAGTTACTTTTCTTGTGACAGCTGTCTTTGCACGAAGATGAAGTGTCAGATTCATTCCTCATTTAAACATATGCTGTGCTGTCACTTCAGTAAATAATAAAATATTTACTGAGCGTATGGCTTTTGAATGAGCGTACAACTCTGAATTGAGCGTATGGCTTCAACTGATATCTGTCTTTAAGCGTATGGATAAAAATGACAGCGTGTCATAATTTTCCACATCCTACAGTGTCTCCGTGTCATGTCAATCAGAGCGTATCAGAGCTCGAATATCGACTGAACAGAACCCAGTACAAAATCAGTACAGTGTCTCGTGTTCCCTCGACACGACACGAGGACATATGAGACTTGACATACGTGGTATCAGCCAATGCCCCTAGCCATGTGTCAAGTGGTTCGTGTCGAGTCGCCGTGTCCGTGGAAAAATTCATCCCGAGTAGCAGGGGAATACTGTAGCTGCGTGCGGTGTCCAAACCCGCATGTTCATGTCCAATTTCTGACACGATATGACACGAAAATGGACTCAGACCACTGGAAACAACATCCCACACCTAGATCTAAATTCCTATTCAAACACTTTTCAAAAATCAAATCAAAATGCCCATTGGGGAATTTCATCAAACACCTATATGTAGGGACTGATACGTGTCCATTTAGGACACGTAATGGACACGAAACCTAGGTTTAGGTATACCTACAGTTAGGGTAGACCTAGGGCTTTCCAAATATGCAAAGAAACTAGAATTTTAATGGTGTTTAAATAGTTTTACCTATTGGTGTCCAAATACAAGAAAAGCTTCAATAGGGAGGGGTTATCCTTGCTAGACAATCCTTCCAAATTGTGCCAAAGCTGAGATTTAACACCATGGACAGCAAGTATAGGTGATTTAGAACCTAATGCAATTTGTTTGAGGGAAAAAGGAAATAAATTGGAATTTCTATGAATTAATGAAGTTGGGAAAATACCTCTTCCTTAAACTTGATCTTTCCTAAAGAGGCTAGCCCTAATGGAAGAGAGTATAAATAGCGGGGAATACCAATATGGGCTGGCCGGCCATGCTAGGTTAGGGTTAGGGTTAGCTAATGGGTTGGGCTTGGGCCTCTATGGGCTAAGTTGCTAATTAATGGTTTCAAACCATAAGTCATGGCTTATGACTAAAAGCCTTTCTATTCTAACTTGAGTTTAATGACTAACCATGGGTTAACTCTAGTCTAACTAGGGTTACATGACCTAACCAAGTCCAAACACAACTAGGGTTAGCTTCTAGGTTAGTCTACCAAGTCAACACTAGTCAAAGTCAACCTAGTCAAGCATCATTCAAATAATTCCAAAATAAATCCTAAAAATTCCCATAAATTCAAATAAATTATAATAAATTCAAATAACCTTAAAATGGCAAAAATACCTTCAAGCTAAAAATGATAAATGAAATACCCTAATCACATGGCTAGGCTCTAGGTCACTTATCTCTAGGGTTACACTAGCAAAATACCAAATCACAAGTCATGATTTTAAATAGTTTAAAAATGATTAAAATAAAACATCAAAAATCATATTGTTATTTAAATATCACAATTAAATAAATTAAAATACAAATTTTAAAATTACCCTCATTTGGAAAACTGGGTATTACATGAAGTCCGGCCATTGAAGTGGCGTGCATCACCGCCGCTGTGGTGTCTCCGCCTCGGATGGCTCAACCACTGGGAAGAGGTCCATCGCCGTGGAGAGGATCGCCTGTCGTCGGAAGAACTACCTGGGATAGGACAGCTAGCCGTCGCTGGCGATGATGGGGTGGTCGCCGTCGAAGCCATGGCTGAGTTCCTTCTTTCTCTATGAAATTAGGGTTAGGGTTAGGGAACTGATGAAGAAGAATGGGGATTTGGGGATCTTTACAATGAACATATTTTTTAAAAGAGTTCTGTACTCTCTCTCCCTCTGCTATATATATATATATTCAACAAAGAAAGCAAATTTGTAGCTAGGTCCCTCCACACAAGGTAATTTACACAATTGACATAGAATTCTTGTTAGGAAGTTGTTAAGTTGGTTAGAGGAATTGTTAGGGAGTGGGGACCACATGAGTTGGTCATAACCAACTTATGAATTAACAATCTTGTTTGTAAAGAACAAAAAGTTTTACTACAAACTAAGAAAAAGAGTACAGGAGTACAATTGATTTCTGGAGAAGTACAACTATAGGAATCTGATCAGAAGACGATCACTTTATCCCTTGGACGATGTGATATCGAAGACACGAGCCTCTGGAGAATGCAACAGCACTTTAGCAGGAGATTATGATCACTCTTATTGTTTTGAGAATAATTTGAAACACTATTTATAGAGTTCATGAAATAACCATTTAGTAGTTATTCTGGGTTGCGCGTGCTTCAGATTATGCGCCTCTTGTTCACTTGCGTGAACGGTTGCACTAACTGCTGTAGATGCGTGGTATCGTTTGATTGAGATGCGCGTGGTCGTAAGCAGTATAGTAGACACGTTCTACGAAGTTAGTGGCTTGCACGCCACGTCACTCTGTTCCGAACACTGTTTGATTACTCTGTACGAGCTTCATCAGGTTGCGTGTGGGCGTAATGCAACAACCTGCGCGAGCGGTGTGCACCAACTGCTGTAGACGCATGGCATTGTTTGATTGAGATGTGCGTGGTCGTGGGCAGTGTAGTGGGCACGCTCTACGAAGTTGATGGCTTGCGTGCCACATCACCGTGTTTTAAAATAAGAGTTGATCAAGTGGCGCCAATTTGTCAGGCTGCGCATAGGTGCAACTTAACAACTGGCACCTTTGACTAGGTCTTCTGTGCTGTACTGATTAATCCTTATGCCATTCAGTGACTTATGCGAACCAGCTGTCAGTATTAATTACATGCTGACAAAGTCTTCTCGAGCGCCACATTGCGCAGGATTTGAAGGGATTTTCCTTAATCTCTGTGTTGTCAGTTGTCAGATAATGATGACGCTGTTACAACTTATCGAGGAAGTACGCCACGTGGCTCTCGTGCAACCTGACTCCAGCGCAAGCTGGCATTGGAGCAACCTGAAGCTGCGCAACTTGATTGTTCGTCACAATATAATATTTTGGTGCCATCTGATGATCAAATATTTTAATGGTTGGCAAATCTTAGTTTTTTAGGCTCTACAAGACCCCTTTCAAAGTTTTTAAAACTTGAAAATACTTCAGAGTTTTGAAATACTTTGAATTATGCTATTTTGTTTGGATTGCGCTAGTCAATGTTCAACCGTCATAATAATTTCTTCTTGAAAACATTTAGCCTCCTCTTTGTCTTCTCGAGTTTCGTTGATGATGTTCGGTTTCCCATTGGAAATATGAAGCATTGGTTGGCTATATATAGGGAGAGGTCCTTGTACTCATTTTTCACTTTTACTTCCATGGTACCTAAGAAGAAGGAGATAGCGACCGACGTTAATATCGAAGTGAAAGCTCAGGAGACAAGGCCTGAGACCGCACCTACGATCCTGTCCGAGGCTGACCGATCACTGCGAGCAAATAATTTTTTAGAATGCTTGGATTGTCCTCAGCAGTCTTTGATCGTCTGAACGGTGGTCCTTCGTCCTCTTCTAAAGAGCGCGGTGACGCAGAAAGATTTCTTCGTCTGATGCGTCGTTCAGGGATTCGTAATATGCGCGAGTTAGGCGCTTCTCTTTGCCAAGCTGGTGAAGAAGACGAGAAGAAGTAATGGTTTCTGTAGGGACACCACTTTTCCTTTTGTCTTTGCGCAAACTCATTTTGTAAAGACTTGTATTCTCTTTTCTTTTGTAAGAAAAGAATAAAAAAATTATTTCTGTCCCCCTTTTGCAAACCTTTTCGTGTGAACTGTTAAGTGGCGCGTGCCAATGCACTATTTTGACCAATTCAAATGTTTGCTGTTTTTCGAAGAATACGTGGCAGTTTCGTATGGTTTGAGTACCTCTCGTTTAGGTTCTTCCCGAGATAGGCCCCTAGAATGATGTGCCCGTTCACATCTTTTAAGCTCTTTAAATAGCTGATAGGAGAAATCAAAAAGAAATGTCTATAAACTCTTTTCGTTCATTTTTTCTTCTGTTGATGGCTATGGTTCTTCGCAGAATCCCTTCGACGGTCAAGAGTTCATTGTTCGGGAGCCTTTCTGTGCCACCAAAATTCGATGATGTTGTTCTGCATACCGCGTCTTCAGATGTTGGTTTGTCGTGCTCTATACCATCGACGATCTTCAGCACAAACACCGTTGATTTTGATGGTAAGTCCCAACAAAGAACCAGTGGTTTCCACACATGAGCGCCATTCATGAGTTGTGTTTACTTGTGCCACTTTTTATTGAGACTATTTTGAAGACAGGTGCTGATTTGTAGAAATGAAGCGCATGTTGTAGACGTGCGCCTGAAATTCTGAGAAGAGGCACGCACTGCAATCCATGCCATCACTTCGGTCAGAGGCGCATGTTTATCATAGGCGCCTATAGGCTCACTCTGATGATGTGCGCCTGTTGATCAAAGGCGTACAGTTTGATAGTATCACGACCCGCTCCCGAATAATTGGACACGAGTCGGACACGCCCAGCCTTCGTCGTTAGACACGATAAAGTAAGCTGTACCAATCTCTAGGGACACTACAAGTCCAGATAAGAATGAATATAAACCACATCATCTATAATATCGAATCCCAGAATCAAAGTACATGTTTAAGAGTTATTACAATTTCCAGCAAATGAAATGTAAACTGAAGTCTCTAATACAAGTCTAAATGAAACTACAAAGAAAAGTACTAGGCTTCCTCATCGTCTAAGTCCGGAGCAACACCAACTAGCTCATAGGTACCCCCAGGCTCCTGCCCGTAATAAGTGTCACAGATAGCCTCCATCTCACCTGCAACATATCCTAGTCAGGAGAGGAGCTAAGTATATCCAAGGAAATGAACATGAACATCATAATATGGAAATAGATACAGGAATAAAGTACGAAAAACAAGAACATGAAATGAAACCTGAACATGAATACTGAGAAGTAAATACAGGGGATACATGAACATGAAATAAAACCTGAACATGAAATATACAATGTACCTGACATGTGCAATATATCAAAATACATCCAGAGTATGTGATCGGCTTGGGTAGATTCAGGGAATATGAAATGGTACGGCTTCGGTCCCTCGTGCACGATGCGGGACCTAAGCTATTCACATGAATTATAACTCGGATTTGATCATACATCTGTAGCATTTCCCCTCCCAGACACAAGTAAACTCAAGGAACAAGATACAAGACAATCTCGTGAAATATCGTGTCAACAAGAAGATACAAGCATGAATACAAGACATGAAGTAATGGACAAGTCCGAGGAGTATACTTGCCTTGTTCAGGGTGATCAAGTGTGGATAGTAAAGCTGGAAATCCTCCTGTTATGAATTATAATATTTATTAAGTTAACAGTTAACAACTAAAATTAACACAAATATAAGCTATTAACTATTTCCTAGATTTAAAAAAATATGTTTATGGTTAACCCTTATAGCTAAGCTCATTAACCATTGCACACCTAGTTAAAAGCTCAAGAATTTATCCCACCCAATATTTCCTAAACATGACTGCTCCTATAGGTTATCCTATTATTAACTATACTCTAGAATATACTGACATGTACTATAAATATTAGCTAAAAGAATCAGGAAAACTGACAGCCCTTAAGATTCAGTCCTAAACTGGACTGATATAAATCAGTCCTTAAGCAAGGCTGATACAGTTCAGTCCCTAACATGACTGATACAAATCAGCCTTAATTAGGGCACTGATACAGTCCAGTCCCTAAACCAGAGCTGATACAAATCAGACTTGATTTAAGACTGATGCAAACCAATCCTTAGTCAAAGCTGATACAAATCAGTCTTGATTTAAGACTGATGCAAATCAATCCTTAGTCAAAGCTGATACAAATCAGTCTTGATTTAAGACTGATGCAAATCAATCCTTAATCCTACAGCATATCCTAATCCAAAAAGGATTATAGTTCAAACTAAAACCTCAATCCTATTATCAGTTTGAAACTGGAAGTATCTGCACACTCCTAAGAGAAATTATTCTGTCCATACTCATTGGCAGTACCAGTAATGCAATAACCAAGTTAACTCAGTTCTCAGATAATCATAAAGGATAAATCTAAAACTTATTTCAGATTCTGACTTGATATCCTATAAGCATGCTAACTCGATCACTGCCAGTCCTATATATAAACTGGAATGGTAGTCAAGTTGCATTATAGTTCAGTCTATAATAAGTTTCAGGAATTTAAATATTTGTAAGACAATTACCCTTTACCTGATACATAAAACCAGTATCAACCCCATCTGCCAACTCCCTAGAAAGTCAATTAACAACTAAACTGCAGGACGTTGCTTGACAGTTCTCCTAATCTCAGGTCCACTTTCGAATATCAATATTTCCTGTCAAGCAAGGCTAACATACCACTAAAAATAACTCCCATCCTTCTCAAACCTGACCAAAAATCTCCTATACTAGGCTTCTCTATATCAGAGTTAAGGTTAGAGGGTCAAGGTCATTCCTACAGTTAAAGTCTACTGTATCAATAGAATTCCTGATACTCTAAATCTCAAGTAAGCATAGTGCATCCAACCTTTTCCCGAGCACACAGCTATCCTATCTAAACATTTCCAGTAAAACATACCTAACTGAATGTTGCAACACCACATCTATAAGAAAACTCGACTAAGGAAACCCAATACCAATTGAATACAACTTCTATTGGCAGCACTCAGTGAGCAACATTCCAGCTCAACACTCACAAGTCTGATGTCAGCCACCCCATAGTAAAGAAGTTCATCCTGCATCACTTGTTCAGTGTACAGAACAACATCACTTGCTGTACATCCCAGTAATCTACTACACTGATAACCCACCATAACCCAGTAAAATATGATATGACAGAGAATACTTAAATGGATGCAGACATCTAAACATAATGGCTGGTGAACCTTCTAACAGCCATATACCTCAATTCAATCTCCTTGTTTCCTAATTCGAACCATTAATTCAATTCCAAAAAACATTCCCAAACCCGACACAATCAATGGACACGTCTAAAATTAATCACACAGTCATCGACTAATCAAGGACAAGAAATTAGGTATTACCTGAGTTGTTTGTAAACCAAAAAATACGTCCCACCGAATCGGACACGAGCTTTACGTGTCCACAATATAGCTACAACCCTGGTATGAGCATTAAATCAAACACGTGGTTAGTGTCGATTCAAGGAGAGCATTCCTGGTCTTCCTTGAATCGATCACTCGAAATTTTTTCGAAAAACATCAAACAAAACCCAAAACCAACAGATCGATCAATCACACTTGAATTTCCGAAACCAAAAAGAACAGAGCAAAAACCTCACCGTGCTGTCGTGAGTTCGATCAAAATGATTAGATCCAAAGATTCAGAAATCAATTGTAAATGTCCCTACAGTTGTTCATCGAGAGCAAAATCGATTCACCAAAGGAATTAACAATTTGATTGATGAATTCAAATTTCAAAAATGGAGGGAACACCACTCACCGTCGATCCTATGTTCTTGACGAAGACGAAAATCTAGATCGACTTCTTCGTGATGTACTCCTTCAAAAGAATCAATTGTATCGCTCAAGATCTTAATCAAGAATTATCCCTCACTAAGATCTAATAAATTTGAATTACTCACTGAATCTGGAAGAAGGGATCGAACTTCACTTCATCACTGTTGCAAGAATCACCGGAGGGTTACAGTCGTCGATGTCGCCATCATCGCCATCGCCATGGAAATCTCTAATCGAGTTTAGATCTGAAGCAAATGAGAGAAGAAATAGAGGATTGAAGGAGCTCGGTTACTTCTTCAAGGATGAAAGGATTTTAGGAAGAAGGAGTGAAGAGTCTCTTAAATAGGCTGTTGGAATGGCGTGGGAAGAAAGCAACCATATGGTAGAAAAAACCCAATTCTTCAACTCTGCCATGGCCGTTAGGAAAGGTGGAAAGGAGTTGGTTACAGAGAAATTGGATTTTGAAATTTAAACTTTGATTTGAAAAGGGAACCATTTATCAGCTGAAATGAAATTGTTAACGGGCTGTTGGCCCATTACACTCTAAAGCATAAGAAAGAAAAAGCCCATGATATCAATTAGCCTAAAGCCCCTTTATTTTTATATAAAAAAATAAAATGAAAAAAAATTCCTTTGTTAAATGAATTGAGACTTAGATACTTTAAAAACACAAATTCATGAATCATAAAACTTATATTTGAGGGAGGTAGGGTGACAAATCACTCTCCCTTAAAATAATTTCGTCCTCGAAATTGAAGAACAAGAATGAAATCTCAAAAGTGAGAACACAACTAATGAATGATTTAAACACAAGTAATGTATTTAACATTCTCAAAACAAAATAATACAATCAAGCAAACAAATTGGGAAATCGCTCCCGCATCTCGTCCTCGCGCTCCCACATGGACTCTCCGGAGAGTGTTGTCTCCACATGACTCGAACATGTGGAATAGTCTGATTCCACAGTTACTTCTCCCTCCGATCAAAGATCTCCACCGACTGCTCCTCGTAAGTCAAGCTCGAATCCACCTCTAGCTCTGAGTAGTCCACCACATGGCTCGGATCTGGAATGTAGCGTCGAAGTTAGGACATATGAAAGACGTCGTGCACTCCCTCCAAGCTAGCTGGAAGCGCTAGTCGATACGCCACCTCGCCAATCCGTGCTGTCACGTCGAAGGGCCCGATATATCCGGGGCTAAGCTTTCCGCCTCCGCCAAAACGAATGATACCTCTGGTCGGCGAGACCTTCAGAAACACTCTATCTCCAACTGCGAACTCCAGTGGTCGCCTGCTGCTGTCCGCCCAGTGCTTCTCCCGATCCTGTGGAACCCTGAGACGCTCTCTGATCAATCTGATCTGCTCAGCTGAATCTACCACCATCTCTGGCCCAAGCAAAGTCCTCTCATCAATATCGTCCCAAGATAAAGGTGTGCAGCATCTCTGCCCATATAATACCTCGAATGGTGTCATCTCAATGCTAGCCTGATAACTGTTGTTATAGGCAAACTCCACAAGATGCAAGTAATCCTCCCACGAACCGCCGAAGTCGAGTGCGCAAACTTGCAGCATGTCCTCCAATGTCTGGATGGTCCTCTTGGACTGCCGTCTGTCTGTGGATGATAGGCGGTGCTAAACTTCAACTGTGAACCCAAGCTCAGCTGTAGACTCCTCCAGAAGTATGATGTGAATCGGCTGTCCCTGTCTGAAATAATGCTCACCGATACTCTATGAATCCGTACAATCTTTTGCATGTAGAGATCTGCAAGCTTCTCGGTCGACAGTCCTACCTTGAATGGAATAAAGTTAACAGATTTTGTCAGTCTGTCTACGATAACCCAAATAGCATCCTTGCCACCGGGCGTACGCGGTAAACCAGAGACGAAGTCCATGGTTATGTATTCCCACTTCCACTTCGGAATAGGTAAAGGCTGGAGTAATCCTACTAGTCTCTGGCGCTCTGCCTTGACCTGCTGGCATACAAGGCATCTAGAAACGAATCTGGTAACCTTTCGTTTCATTCCATACCACCAAACATACTTTCGCAGATCCTTATACATCTTGGTAGATCCAGGATGAATAGAATACTACGACTGGTGGGCCACCTGCATAACCTCCTTCCGTAAATTATTGGGCACACACAACTAGTTTTTGTGCCTCAGGGATCCATCATCTGCAATAGTAAAGTCGTCGAGCAATCCTGCCTCTGCCTGGCCTCTAAGACATCGGAGTCCTTCATCTAGAAACTGGGCCTCCTTGATCTTCTCTATCAGTCCTGACTATATCTGCATGTACATCAACTGACCTCCAACTCCCGGAAGAACAATCTCGATCCCCAAACTCTCAAGATCCTCTAAAAGATGCCGATCCATAGTGAGAAACATAGGAACAGGATATCAACTGAGAGCATCTGCTACCACATTCAACTTCCCAGGATGGTATTACAGATTGATGTCGAAATCCTTCATGAGTTCCAGCCATCTTTGTTGTCTCATATTCAGTTCCTTCTGAGTGAAGAAATACTTCAAGCTTTTATGGTCCGTGAAGATGTCCACTCTCTCTCCATACAAGTAGTGCTTCCACAGTTTTAAGGCAAAAATGACTGCTGCAAGCTCCAAGTCATGTGTAGGATAATTCTTCTTATGAGGCCTCAACTGTCTAGAAGCGTAAACAATAACTCTCTTATTCTGTTCAAGCACACATCCCAAGCCTTTCCATGATGCATCACTGTAGATAATGAATCTTCCAGATCCGGATGGCAAAGCTAAAACTGGTGATGTAGTGAGTCTTCTCTTTAATTCTTCAAATGCTGACTGGAAGGCGTCGCTCCAGATGAACTCCTCGTCCTTCTGCGTAAGCTTGGTCATTGGCTCTGCTATCTTGGCAAAATCTTTTACGAACTTCCGATAGTAACCTGCTAGCCCCAGGAAACTACGAATCTCTGCTACTAACTTGGGAGGTGCCCATGCTTCCACAGCTTTAATCTTCTTGGGATCTACAGAAATCTCCTCTCCAGTCACCACATGTCCCAAGAACTCCACTCAGTCTAAAAAGAACTCGTACTTCGAGAGCTTCCCGTACAGCTTCTCCCTCTGCAGAATCTCTAACATAATTCGTAGGTGCTCCATATGCTCCTCCTCAGTCTTCAAACAGATCAGAATGTCGTCAATGAAGACTACGACAAACTTGTCCAGATACTTGAGAAAAACTTTATTCATCAAGTTCATAAACACTGCTGGGGCATTGGTGAGTCCGAACGGCATCACCAAGAATTCATACTGGCCGTAGTGAGTATTGAAAGCTGTCTTCGGAATATCCTGCTCCCGAACCTTCATCTGATGATATCCCAATCGAAGGTCAATATTGAAAAAGACCTTCTCTCCATTAAGCTGGTCAAATAGCTCATCAATCCGTGACAAACGGGTATTTATTCTTGATGGTGATGTTATTGAGTGTACGGTAATCGATACACATTCTAACAGTCCTATCTTTCTTCGGCACAAAGAGTACCCGTGCTGCCTATGGTGAAGAACTGGACCGAATAAAACCCTTGCCTTTCTACTCATCAATCTGGGCCTTCAACTCTGCAGCTTCCTTCGGGTTGATCTTGTAGCAATGTTGGGACTTCGGCGATGATCCGGGCACTAAGTCAATGCTGAACTCCACATCTCGATCTGGCGACAATCTTGGCAACTCCTCGGGGAAGACGTTGAGAAACTCTGCAATCAGTGGATGCGGCAACTCCTGGTCTTCTGCAACTGCTCTGAAGTAGACCTCCTCTGGCCTATCTGCGATCTGTCTTTTGACCTTGAACGGCGGAACTCCAGGCGGGCTTAAAGTAACCTTCCCTTCATGGCAGTCTATTACAGAAAACTGCTCACCCATCCAGTCGATGCCGAGGACTACATCAAATCCAGGCAATGGCATCACTAGAAGTCGAGCTCTATGCTCCCTCTCCGCTATAGTGATAGGGCAATCCACTATCTCACAAACTGGCACTACCCCTCCTCCTATCATAATCCGACAGTTCCTCCTAGTGGACTTAGGTGTGAAGCCGTGTCTATACAGAAACTCATATGATACAAAGCTATAGGTGGCTCCAGAATCAAGCAATATAATGGCAGAAAATGAATATAAAATGATAGAACCTGTAATAAAATCTGGAGCTGTCACATCCTCCTCAACTGTGGCCATGACGTAAGTACGTCCCTGCTGTGGTCCTCCTCTCTGCTGCTGGTATTGTGCAAATCTCTGCTACTGAGGTGGTAGAGCTGGTCCTCCTCTCTGGGGTGTAGCAGGTAGTGCTCTGGGTGGTATAGGTGTTGGTCGTCCAGCTCCTCGGGGTCCTCCTGCTAGTCTAGCTGTGGCCTGCTGGCAGTCTCTCATCTGATGAGCGTCTGACCCACAGAATAGGCAAAGTCCGAGCCTCTTGCGACAAACCTCAACATGGTGTCCTGGTCGATGACAGTATGTACAAGTGATCCCCTGCTGTCTCTGATGCTGAAATGTTGGAGCTCTGGCAGGACGATGCTGAACTGCTGCTGGCTATGGTGGCCTCGTCTGAGTCTGAATCTGAGTCCTCTTCGCTGGTGCCTGGTAGCTGCTGCTACCGATGTCCCATTTCCTCTTCAGCTTCGGATCTACCTCCTTCTCTACATCCTGAGCAATCTTGAGGATGCTCGTATAGGTCGTCACCTGGCTAATCGCCACTGTATGTCGCAACTCTCTAGTGAGGCCCTTCTTGAACCTCCAAGCTCTATCCTCTGGTACACGGACTAGGTTCTCCGCAAACCTGCTGAGTCGGTGAACTCCGACGTATACTCTGCCACAGTCATGGTCCCCTGCTGCAGTGCCTCTAACTGCATCCGAAGCTCGTCTCGCTCTATGTCGGGGAAGAACTTCTCCTTGAATAGAGTTTTAAAGTCTGTCCAAAGAACCTGGGGCGCAGCTAACTGGGGCTCCTCTCGGTACCAAACTCTGGCGAGATCAAAAAGTCTCATACTTGCAACTTCCACCTTCAGGTCATCAGGAATCCTTGCCATCTTTGTTTCACTTAACAAAATGCCTAAAATTGGCTTTTGAAAGAAAACAAGAAAAAAGTACAAAAGTACAAATTCTTCTGGGAAGTATTGCTATGGAAGTCCGATCTGAGAGCGATCACTTTGTTCCTTGGACCATACGATGATGATGAAGAAAACTGCTTGAAGAAGACGAACAATCGGAAGAACTAAGTCACCAGAAAGGTATCGAGCAATGGCACTGATGGCACAGTCGAATGCTTTCCTGCTTTGCTTCACCCTGATCTTGAGAAAAAGTTAAAGAAATGCTTCTGGGAGTATCACTCTGAAAGTATGAGTTTTCTCAGAATCTCCTCTCTTGTCTCTCTATTGATCTTTTGATGTTGTCTATGTTAAAAATAAATCTATTTATAGACTAGATCCTATGTGCGTAAAAAGCAACAAAGTTGGATCTCTACGCGAGTAACTGTCACCCACGATAAAAATTATCCTCTACGCATGATGACACGTGTCCCATGTAAAGTTTTGATCTCTATGCATGGTGACACGTGTCCTACTACTTCAACAAAATAAGGATAGCACGTACACACGTTCCTCAATAAATGTGGCATGAAAGCCACGTAAGCAGACCACGTTCTCATGTAGCCAGAAAAGATCGAGCGTAAAAATGACCCAAAATATACTTCCTGTGTAAAGTAGCAGACTGGGCGTAAAATAGCCCAAATAAACTTCTCGCGTAAAGTGGCAAAAAAATAGCCTTGAGCGTAAAATTAGCTCAAATAAACTTTACGCGCACAACAGCCTTGAGCGTAAAAGCTTGAAATAGCTTTCGTACGTAAAAGAAATAATTCCTTGAGCGTAAAGTAGCCTGTCTGCACACTAGACGACAAGTGTTGGGTTTAGTGTAAATCAAATCCTCTTGGCTTCTGTGCAATCCTGCTGTCAGAAAATCATTATGTCAGAATCAGTATCACGTGCATTAAATGCGATGATTTGACAGCCTGTCCCTCGCGTAAAAGCTTTGAGGATGGCTCTCGCGTAGAGTTTTACTCAGTTTATCTTGCGTAAAGTCTGAGTTTGACTCTGTTTGACTAGCATAAAGCTCTTAACTTCTTTGACTTGGTCCATGAAGCACTTTTTACGCTCCTACAAGACCCCCTTCAAAGTTTTTAATTTTTTTTCGAAATTTGAAATACTTTGAACAGAAGCGTAAAATCCGGGATATTCAACAGTCTGCGTAAAATTTGGGATACCCAACGGTCATCTGCGAAAAGTTCGGGATACTCAACAGTCTGCGTAAAATTCGGGATACCCAACGGTCATCTGCGTAAAGTTCGGGATACTCAACAGTCCGCGTAAAAGTCGAGATATCCAACCGTCAGCATAAATTTCGAGAATTTGAACCAATTTCAAAAATTCTCTATAAATAGAGTTTTACGAGTAGGGAGAGAACTTTACTCTTTCTTGAAATTTCAATCTCTCTATTTTCTTCCCTTTCATACTCTCACTTCAACTTCGATGGCCCCCAAGAGCAAGGCTGCCGCCGGCAGCAAGGTTAAGAAACCCGCTGCTTCGTCGACAGCCGATCGCACAGAGACCAACACCCATCATCGACGGCATCCCGACAGTCCAACTCCGCTGTGGCTCCGGCTATGAAAGGTAGAGCACTACATAACTTTGGCCGTGAGTTCGCCGGAGAGAGAAGAATCGAACTTTTAAACTCCATGCCCACGTTTACGTGTCAGCGTAAAACTTGAAATAAGAAAATACGCCTACGTTATACGTGTCAGCGTAAAAATAGAAACATACGCCCACGTTTATACGTGTCAGCGTAAAATCCAAAATACGCTCACATTAATATGTGCCAGCGTAAAATCCACAATACGCTCACATCAATATGTGCTAGCATAAAATTCACAATACGCTCACATCAATAAGTGCCAGCGTAAAATTCACAATACGCTCACATCAATAAGTGCCAGCGTAAAATTCACAATACGCTCACATCAATATGTGCCAGCGTAAAATTCATAATACGCTCACATCAGTATGTGCCAGCGTAAAATTCACAAGTGAAAGACTTTGCTAAAAATAAAGAACTTTTACACTTTAAAATTTTTTATCAACTTTAATAAGCGTAAAGTTTTGCATAATCAGAGTTTTTAATCTTTATGTGTAAAACTCAGACCAAGTCATCTGCGTAAAAATTTAATTTAGATTTTTACTAACTTGATTTTTCTTTTTCTTTTGGCAGTAGATTTGCAAATTCACCCACTTGCAGAAATTTTTGGCTCATCAGTTGGTATGGTGGGCTCAAATTACTTGGAGAACTTGTCCCATATGGAGTTCCCTCAGTCGAATCGAAATACCCTGAAGAGAGACATATCTGATATCTGCTCAAGGGGACAAAATACTCTTGTCCATGATAAATAAAAAATTGTTGACATCGCTGGATGGCCAACAATTTGCAAAGCCAGCTTTCTTATTCGGGGATGCGATAGATTTTCAGTCACAAACACACGCCAAGAAGGAGGCTTGGGTGTTCAAGTTTGGAGAGAGAGCAATGTATCTCCTGCATGGTTAGAGATTATCCCTTGTCTGTATTTGTCCATGCCACCCATCTCTGACAGATGCTATGGAACCTGACTCCCAGTAGTCATGGTAGGCCCGGCAGAATCATCTTCAAGAGGGATAGAGCCAATGACATGGGCTACCACGTCAGTGCTCCTAGTGGTGGTGTCGTCCCGTTCTCCGGTCTGTTGCCTGGATTCACCCCTAGTAAAGATTCAGCTCTGATCCAGCCGGTACAGACCTCAATGTTCATTAACAAGTTCTACTACACCAAAATAGATAATTTGTGACATATTTTTTTGTAATTAGTAACGGTTTTACCGTGGCAGTCTTGTAACTGTAATAACCGTTACAATAAATAAAAAATCGTTACTAAAATTCTAATTTTATTTTTTTATTTTTTAAAATTTTGGTGACACTAAAAATCGTTAGAATGAAAAAAATCCCCTACACCCATTTTTCATATATCCCGACACCGAAGTATGTCAATTGAGAAAATTTTACTTCTCGTACTAATTTTTCACCGTTCCCTCTTCTTCCCCTCTCTCGACTTTCTTCTCCACTACCTAGTTCTCATTCCTACTACTCAATTTCTTCTTCTCTAAAAAAATTAGGGCGATCCATAGTTCAACTATATCTACAAGTGAAGGAGACGGTCATCGTTGGTCCGCGTGACCAAAATGCCTACGGAAGCCACGGCTCTACCTTCCATCGTCGATTCCTCCACCTCCACTCCTCCCCACTCGTCCGGGCCTACCTCAAGGATAGGGCTTAGACATTTCGGCATCGAGATCGACGACGGCGCCAGCCCCGTCGACCACCACCCTTTCGGAGGAGCACCATTTTCTTGCTCGACAACGAGGTTAGGGTTAGGGTTTTGTTCTATTTTGAGACTAATTTGTTTTTTCTCTTCCAGGGGATCGCCTCACTCGACGTCACGGTTGTGGCGTCCACCGCAATCTATTCAAGCTGAAACCAGGCTCCTACTTGGAAAATATAGGAGTCAAGCTCAAGAAAATTGTGTGTTCTTGGATCGACTCATTACCACCATAGTAAGCCACTATATGCTTTAACCAGCAATTGCAGTGATATGTGGTTGTAATTTTATTCTTTGTGCCTGTCTAAATGTATTGGTGCCTTCATACTAAGTGATACTGAACCTTTCTTTCTAACTTTGCATATTCCTCAACATTTTTAAGAACTATCTATGTGATCATAGTCTATCAGTTTTTATCTATAGGAAGCCTTCAAAAATTTCTTGAAGGTTTCTTCATCAATTCTAGTGCCACATTCATAGTTGGAATCGGCAATGAGCATGTCGCGACCATGATGAACCCTGTAAATGCTCAGGCGTGGACCCAACACATCTTCAGCCTTACATTGCCAGTACCCAGCTCACTTGCATTACTGTCGGATCGAAGTTATCTCCGGCAATGACACCCTTATCAAATCCAACCACCTTCCAGGATTGCAGTCTGTGTACCAGGCTCTTATCTCCCTTGGTCTTACTTTTTCATCATAAGAAGAACAAGAGAGGTCATTTGATGACCCTATTCTATCTATTGCTATTGTTTTTTAGGTGGATCATTTAAGTGAGGCAGTTTTTTTACCATTTGATATCTGAGTTTGCTGCTTAATTTCCAATATTTCAAATATAGGAGGGCATTTCTTGGTTGTATAATGTTTTTTTTTCTTGGTGAATCATCTTGGATTTCTCTTTGGTTATGTTGATTTAAAATATTGTATTGGATGTGCTGATAGTTTGTCATACTAATCTTTGTCGGCATTGTTGTCTTTGTATGTCTGTGCATATATGAATACCAAAAGTTTCTTCTGTGTTCTTATGTTCTGGCTTCCTAATAAATGGTTCTCTCTTTGTTATGAAACATACATTTTTAATATATTGTAGTTATAATTTACTTTTTGACATTTCCCCTTATTTTTGTTAGGCAATACTTTAGATTGAGCTTCTGAAAAATCTTGGGCCTATCGAGCTTCATTCCCTGGTATGAAACTGTTTTGCCTATTCTTCTTAAATGAAATTTAATGAATTAATTAATTATTGTACAGGAATATTGTGCTTGTTAGTCTTAAATAAAGTTTAGTTGCTTTGATTTAATCATTTGTATATACATGTTATAGATTCTACAGAAACATTCGACGGTTCCTCCAAAATGATACTTAATATTAGGTGTCATTGTTGTTTTTCTTTTGTAAATTGAATAGATCAAAATACTACTTTGGCTACATGTTTCGGATAATTATCATAAATCTTATAATTATGATTTTGAACAGTTGAAATTTACTTGTGTTTCTAATTTTATCCATATCCGTGCTCGTATCCGTACAACACAGTTTAGCCATATGAGAGGTTTCCATCTTGGATCGTTTGAGCACTACACTTGCTTGGATTTAGCTTGTTTCTTGTAATCATTTTTCTGACCTTGTAGAAAAAAATTATAAGATAGTACTTAATCTTATGTTTTGTTGAACAGCTGGACCTTACAGCAGAGGTATTGGGATTTTTTTTCTTTTAGTATCTACTTTTGTAGTTTGTATATTGGCTATACCTTGTGTTAATCTGCCTTTCTAAGTATCTATCTTTGAGTTATTGGAGAATAGTGTTTATGACTAGTTCATGTTTATGTTCTTGATGTTTTTACTTGCCACTTCTTAGTTGCTTAGGTTGCTGAACTGTTCGACGAAGATTGAGCCAATCTGAGTGGTAAGTAATTGATGCCTACTCCAGAACTTGTAAGTACTTGATGCCTACTCCAGAACTCGTCTCATTGAAGACTCTGAGAGAGGATTCTCAATAGGACAAATATGGGTATTTTGCCATATACACCAACCTCTGTTATCCTAATATCGTATTATACATGGCATCGCTGTTAACCTTGATCACGACAACATGCCTTTCAGAGTATACAGGTCATGATTAATGTGTGTCAAGACTGGTCTCTCAAAGAAGGGGACTATCTGAGAATTGGAGCAAGAGGCATTATGCTTATAAAAGAAATCTACAGAGCTCCTGTGATCATTTGTCGAGTGATACCAGGTTTGACTCTGAGGATCATGAACACTGTAATTTGTCTTGGGGGGTCCATATTGCTCATTCTAGTTATCTATCAGCTATGTGAGCACATTAATCAGATTATGAGTTTCTGTTTAGAGGCTAGCAGATCGATGTAATAATAGCATGATGGTGGCCTAGATCAACAAAGCCACCTGTTTGCTTAAATCAGTTCTCACCTTATGTATCAAACTTACTGATCAGGTAGGTGCTAGTGATTACATTTTTGTTCTGTTGTAAACTCTTGATTGACCAAATGCATTTCAAAGATGTGGTCCTCTTCTGCAACAAGATCTTCATATCTATCTAAAAGACAAACAAGTATATATCCAGAGAACCTTTATCACTTGAATACCCACATTATGGTAGACAAATGCTCTGTGTGTCGGATTTCACCACTTCTTGGGATAAGAGATTATTCAGTGGGACGTACTGGTGAATGGTCAGCCCAACCAATAGTATAACGACACAGGTAATAATTTCTTTTGGGAAGCCAAGACAATATTTTCAACTGAAAAACTTTTACGTTTGGTTCATATTGAGCTGGATATTTATCTATTTGTAACACAGTTACATAGAGTTGCTGTTAGGCCTCAACTGAGGGAAGTCATCTGCAAATAACCTAAGTTAATTATAAAAGTTCATAGTCGAGATGTAAATAGTATGTACTTATATAGATGTTCTTCCATATGGTTTTCTGAACCTGGACAATTCAAATCTGCAGGAGCTTCATCTATGCTATCAAACTTGAGTGCCCCAGATTTTGATTGAGCTTTTCGTACCAATTTCTCAGGTACTGGTATTCAGGAAAGAGATATTCCGGTATTGTCTATCTTCTTCCTAATTTTCTACTTTAAAATTTCCCTGGTAACTAAGGTGATGGTAAATATAATTTTCATCGGTAATTCGGGGACATTCATCCATTTTTCTGCCAACTTGATTGATATGGTGGTGAAGCATCTTGCGTGGCAAAGCTGTACACCTATAAAGGTGAGCACGGCTAGTTAGGCGTTCTGCTTGTCTGTCATGCCATTTAGGATATAACATTAGTAATAACATTAAACTAGTTATGATGTTTTTATGTTGTACTCTTAGTTTGAAACTACTGCAGAGTTTTTATAATTTTTTGCAAGTAAGAAACTGGAATCGTACTCTTAGTTTTTTCCCATCCCTTCCATTTTCTTCTTTTTCATGATCCTGATATTCTATCCAAAAACTATATTACACTTCTAGATGTTATGGATGCCCCTTCGTTATTCTCATTGCACTTGTATAGATAGATAAACCCCCACAAGGTGGTGTGTTCCATCTTATTGCTGGTAGCTCTTATCTACTCATTACCATCAAAATCATTTGTTTCTTAGAATTTCTTGCCTTGTACTATTAGATTCATGCAAATATTTGCCTTGTAATATTTTAGTTCTTCTAACCTACCGTATCTTTTTTAAGATAAAAAGGATAGATATTCAACCTAGAATACTAGGCTACATATCCAGCCCACCTAAGTATATAAATATACCAAACTGTTTTACATCAATAATAAGGAAATTACGGGTCCCTTTCCACACAATAGCCAAATATTAGACAACCATAAGTTTCTGATTCCAAGATACTTTTAATGTTGCTTGAAATAAGAATCAATAGTTATCAACAGAGGCATCTTTATTTTATGAAGATTTTAGAGCTTTTGGTGCTGTATATACCTTAGAGAATGATCATTGTGTTTTTTCTTGTTTTTCTGATCAATATGTGTAGACATATATTAATTCAATACAATAGTTTCAAACGTTCTTGCAAATCAAGCCATGTGCAAGTTTGGCGGGCTATCTGGTTAGACAGTCGAATAACAGTTTTTTCCTCCAAACTTTTTGGTTTGTCTTAAGAGATCCTCTTTATAGCTGAAAAAAATCGATAATTTTTATGTTTGTTTTGTTGATCAGGGAACAACAGGAGGTTGCATCTGGAGGACCACGAAAATCAGAAGAACCTAGGGCCAGGGAAGTTCGTTATGCTGACCGATAGTGATGTTTTTTGCTTCTTTCATTTAACTTGATACACATCTAAAGCATTTGGAGAACCAACTGGTAATGATATTTTTGCTTCTTTTATTTAACTTGATACACATCTAAAGCATCTGGAGAGCCACATTTGTAAATGCAAGAAACATCATATATTGCAGCATTTGCATTTTTTAATACAAGGGTTGGTCACACTTCATCCCAGTTATAAACCCAGGGGTCCCTCACTCCACCCGCCCACCCAGCACACATACTCAGTCACATACCAAAGTTCCCAACCATTGTGCAACCTTTTGGACACAACCCAAGGCTTCACATCCATAGTACAACAATTGTTTGTGTTGCAATCCTGTTACGATTCATCATTTGGATAGCTGCTAATGCGTATTGACTTAATGCAATTTCTGTTTTAAGAATGAAGCAAACCAAAGAATATGGCTTGGGGACATATATAATCGGAGCATGTGAGCTTTCATCTATGTTGCACTCACACAGATTCAGCACGAGACGATACAGATTCGGCACCTATTTTGGTGTGTCCTAGTGTATTTTGGAGCGTAGTATGCGTGCTCAGTATGTGTGTTATTATTTGGTGGAGACTTGTAATCCTTTACTTGTCCTTAAAGTTCGTTATAGAGATAGAATTACGATTCTGAGAAGAAATAATATATAATAATAATTCAGCAGTTAGTGATTTGATGGTCTAGTGAGTATGAATATTTACAAAAAATATTTTAGTAAACGAGGGTTACCTTGAGAACATAACCTCACACCTCACATCATAAATAATATGGCTAGAGATCCCATCGCCAGAACACAAAATCTGATCGTAAATTGTTGCACCATGCATCTCTCTCTTTCTCTCCCGTATGAATTTTGGCCCCTTGCCTATCAAGCTCCTGTAATTACTGAAAGAAATTTTTTATACTCATATCCTCCTTTTGGTTTAGTAAAATAAAATAATTTCACCAAAACTATTTTCTAATGCAGCCTTCGTATACTAATATAAATTTTTTTGTTCTCTACCCAGGTCATGATAACTTGAGACTTGCAGAGCAGTTCCAGAAGCAAGCACCTGCTACAGCTGCCACTCCTACAACTCAAGAGGATGAGGATGTCCTTGAGCTTGTTCTTGGAGAGACATTTGAAGTGGATTCGGGGGAGAAGGGTTTCGGGGCAGAAGGGTGATTCTTTAGTCTTTTTTGTATTTCCTCTTTTAGTAACCAACCTTCTTCATTCCATCTCTCTTAATTGTTTTTGGACATTTTTTTTGTTGAGATAACTCATCCTACCTATTTGTGAATTATGTTATGTGATTGTTCAAATGAATTGCAAAAAAAAAATCTTTGTCTTTATCTGATTGTGCAGTTGGGCTACCTTGTTAAGTATTCAGATTAATGTAGTTGGAGGATGGTGTTTCATGTACGATTTTAGTGTCCCTATTGCAGTTCTCAGGGCAGTTCAAGGAAGAGGTTCACTAGAAGAATATAAAGAGAAGGTTGTTTATTACTTGGCAGAATTAAGGGGTCGTCCAGCTGGTGATAAAGCATCCGAGGAACGATAGTAGATACTCTTGTCTCCTTGAAGGCTGCCTAATTCTGAGCAAGAACCTGAAGGTAGTGTCTTGGAGGTGTTTGAAGGAGCAAGTTTGAAGGCATTCATAATTGGAGGAGGATTGGTCCTAATATTACACTATCACAGGTAAGTACTAGTTTTTGGTTATTACATACATGGATTACTAGTGTTAGTTTATGTTAACATTTGTGTTGAGAAGAGAATGGTTCTCCTTTGTGTTGATATTGAGGCTTAGATCTTGTAATATTATATGTTGTATTCAACTATTGTAATATGAATTTGAATTGAGAAGAGAAATGGTTCTCCTTTGTGTTGATAATGAGACTTAGATCTTGTAATGTTATATGTTGTATTCAACTTGTAATATATATGAATTTGAATTTATGTGCATATTGATAAGAGTTCATCTTCGATTACATATTGCTTTGAAGCCTTCTGAATATAGGTTAATGGAAAATATATTGAATATTTTTTTCTTTCAAAAAAGGATATTGGTAACGGTTATAACCGTTACAAACGTGAAAAATAAGTAACGTAATAGCACATTTTTGTAACGGTAATAACTGTTATGACGATAAAATTAGTAACAGTAATAACCATGACAAAAAGCGTTACAAAAATTTATTATAGTAACGGTAATAACCGTTACGAAAAGCGTTACAAAATTTGTCACGGCCAATTTGTCACGGTTATTACCGTTACAAAAATTATTTGTCACGGTAATAACTGTTGGCAATCACCTATTTTGGTGTAGTGTTCATAAGGGCTGCAGTATTATATCCTCAGGCTAACCCTAGGCTACCAGGGTGGTTGACGCCTTATAACCATAACTGGATCCAGCTTAGTGCTTGGATCATGAAGAACTTCAAGACGGACTTGGAAGCCATCGGTCTGTATGAAGCGGTAGCCTCTACGAGCCAGGGTATACCGATGAACCGTAACCTATTCTCGGCTCTGATGGAGTTGTATATGAGTTCAACAGGAACTTTTGCAACTTTACTAGGTGAGATGGGTCTTGCCCTGCACGAGATGCAATTCATCTCTAAACTGCCGATGGGAGAAGCTCCCTATGAAGAGTACGTTCCCTCCAATCAGGAATTAGCAGAAATTAGAGAGAAAAATCCTCGATTGGTTGAGGTCTACCAAGAGCATATGTGCCATTACTTAATTTGCACCAGTATGTATGACAGTGGGTCTCACTTGGCATATACTACTAAATGGACAACTTATCTATTCTACCATGAGAATAAGATAGCCAAGAACGAGAAGGGAAGATTCCAAGAAAACAAGGCTCCAACCATCAACCCTTGTTCAATCATCCCTTCAGATCTGATCAATAGTTTAATGATCTCATATAAATCTCCGGATCAGTATCTGTCCAAAAAGACCAGAAACATCCCTGCGGGGACTGAAACCTTGAGCCACCTGAGGCATGGTAGTCAGAGGATTTCGAGGTAAGCCTTGCTGGCAGGCTTTCTGTCTTTATGGCTACGGAGATGGGTTGTGCCCAGGATCAGCACAGTAGACAGAATCCATCGAAACGTATTGTGGCCGACAGTATGTTTGGTGTTCAAGGTCAGAATCAACCTGCTATCGGCGATGGTGTGCCAAATAAATACAGGTTTGCGGACCTTTGGTGATGAGTTAATCAACAATGCTCCTCACCGGAAGGATTTTCTTAGGGTAGAGATGCCTATACTTATTTGATGGGCTGGCTACTGCATCATAACTGCAGTTTGTTGCCACCGGGCCCTGGAGATAATGTGGAGGTCTTCCTCCAGAAATTCAACAAAGCCACATGGACTTCAACTACTGTGGCAGACACCCGAGCATTACTGAACTATTCCCATAGATGGAGCTTCTTCTGTACAAGACCACCAGTTCCAGCCGATTACCTCGGTGTATAGTTTGAAGATAGAAGCGAAGGGAGGTCTTCATTGCCTGCACTAGTTTTCAGATGGCTAATGTGCATCAGACCTCCCATCTGATGTACAGGAATAAAGACAACTGTACGTTCGAGCCGTATCTACCAAGTCGGTTCGTTCGCCAGTTTGGATATGACCAACTTCATGTTGGTAATCCCTCCACCAGCTTCTACCATTATGGGAAGCTAATTGATGGTGCGAGAGCCTGGAGATACTTTAGCACTGCTTGTACCGGTGCTAAATTCAGAGTATCGACTGCTACCAGCACAAACGACCTACGTCTACTTCATATGTATGCTCGCTTTTATGCATCCATCCGCTCCTTCGCCCATGGCTACAATCTGAAAGGGAGTCTAAGATGGCCCAAGGAAGGGAACGTTGAAGAGCCAGTCAGGGTACTTCCAGACATACCCGATGACACTGCTGTTCCAGACAAGTATCTGGAAGTAATCCCTACGGCAGTTGGGGAAACAGCTGCGGGACCAATCATTATCGGCAAGACCCGAAAACGGAAACAAGGTACACCTGTTACTCTTCCAGAGAAGACCCTCCCTGAGAAGAAGAAGAAGGTTACCGTCAAAGGGCCTTCTAGACAGAGAGCCGCTCCTCGAAGAGCGACACTCCAGTCGAGGAGCCACAACATATTGCATCTTCTTCGACTCAGCCTAGAGAAGGATCCTCTGCATCTCAACCGGCAACATCAATAGAAGGTGTGGGTGTTCTATCTCCGGGACGCCTCAGCTCATCACTTCACCTGTCTTTGCCACAAAAGACACAAGCTACTGAGGATGCTGCCACTGCACATACTATTGATCGAGAGCTCATCCCGTCAGATGAACCAGCTATTACTTTCGATGATGATGACTGGGATGGGGACTATGACTCGTACTTGGCACGTCTTGTACCTACTCCAGGTAAATATATATCGCATAAAATCTTATACAAGATTATGTATTATAATTTTGTATATTAATTTATTTTATTTAATTTGTAGGTGTCATCATTGCATTAAAGCGTGTGGCTCCTCTTCCTCAAGAGACTATTTATGAGAAAAACATGGAGTCTGAGGAAGAGACTTCTTCTTCAGAAGAAGAAGATACAGAGATACAACAGAGCCTGAAGTGCAGGCTCAGCCAGAATTGTCTCCTCCTGCTGAGGGCGGAGATAAAGAACAAACTGCAGTAAACCCACTGTAGATGATGAAGCGACTGCTGAGGAAGAAATAGACTTCGATGAAGAAACTGAAGTACTTCCAGAGCCTGCAGAACCAGTAGCTTATGAAGGTGATGAGGATATAGTCGACCCATCAACTGAAGCTGGAGAAGTCGTGATAACATCCTCAGTTATTGCTACTGATCTGGTACAAGTTCCTGAGAAGACAGTATCTGAACCGGAGCCAGCTACCATAACTACCATTCCACCCGCACCAATCACCGCCACCAAAATTTAAGTAGTTTCGACTCCAGAAACGGCTGGAGTAACCAGTACTGAAGACATTGTCCCTGAAGCTCCTAGGAATTAGTTGGCTATGGTAGCAACAACAACAATGGCTTTATCTCAATCTGTTACCAAGGCAACAACATCTGCTCCCAGTCTTCAGAAAAGGGATCTGGTAGATATTGCCACAAGGCCAACCTCAAATGCAGAAATGAATCTCCCAGTTGAGATTCATACTGAAAATTTTTACAAGACTCTGGCGGCTCTAATCAACATGGTCCTGAAGAAGGG
>JANAVB010034853.1:0-23168 GCA_029216955.1 Iris pallida | reverse complement strand
AAGTGCGCAGACATCAGATTGCACATCCTTCAGATTGTGTACGATAGATTGCGCACACTTCCAAGTGCGCAGGCTGATATGGCAAATCACAATCATTACCTGACACAAATCAAATCTTTGACAGCTGACAGCGCGGAAACGAGGCGACCGTTCGTTTAATCGTACAGCACGTGCTCAGGACAGCTGGCAGCGCAATCCATGTTGGCGCAATCCATGTTGGCGTAATCCATGTTGGCAATCCATTCCTGTGCAGTCCAAGTCTGCACAATTCAAAAAACCAGCACAATTCAATGTGTGCGTTCTATCAGTATAGATGATAAAATACACGTGGCATTCATGCCATCAATTGCTCATTTCGTGGCAACTGTCTATGCATGATCATGCGTATTTCAATCAAATGATGCCATGTGTCCAAGACAGTTAGCCCATGATCCAGCAACTGCCTGCGTAGTCTATTGCTGCACAAACCAATTGCTGTACAAATCATCCTGCGTAGTCCAGAGTAACTGAAAGTTAGTTATTTCTCAGAACTCTATAAATAGAGTTTTCAAGTCTCCATTTAAGGGGATCAATGATCAATAATCAATAATCAGAGATCAGATAATAGAGAGATCAGACTTCAAAGTTAAGAGAGTTCAGCAGTTCTTGTCCAAGTGCTGCTGCATTCTTTCGAGGCTTTTGCCTTCAACTTTCGAGGCTTTTTGCCTTCAATTCCAGCTGTCTTCAACTTCAGAGGCTTTGTCTTCAGAGTTCACATCGTCCAAGGGATAAAGCAATCGTCATCTAGATTGGATTCCTAAAGTTGTACCATTCCCAGAATTCAAATTGTAATCTTTTACAAAGTTTGTATCAATAAAGTTCTTCAACTTTTGTTTTTGCAAACAAAATGGCGACTCTGCTGGGGACGACTTTTCCTCCGATGAGAAGTGACAACTCAATGTGACGTAGCGTCTATCGAAAGACGCAGAAGACACTGGTTGTGAAGATCAACAGACAGCCTATGAGTCTATGATCAATTCTAAGATCACTCCTCACACTGCAACCACTGCTGCCAAGCAAAGTGCGCCCAGTATGGGTACCAAAGATTGCTGCGCATTCTGTTAATACCGCCAGCAAGACTCCTGCGCAATCTACCAGCAAGATTGTGCAGTCCAAAGCTTCTGTCATCAAGCCTACTGCACAATCTGTCTCTGCTTCTGCTGCAATCTGCTATTGCCATACAGAAGACTTCATATGCTGCCATGGCTATGTATAAAACTCCTATGCCTCTGGCGCAATTGGCTGCCAATCTTTCTGTGCAAACCAACACTCCAGCAACCAGAGTGCAACCTAAGCATTCTGTGACAAGAACTCCTGATGCGCAAACTACAGTCTCTGTGGCCAGAACCAGTGTACCATCAACCCATACGCAAAGCATGCCTGCACAATACAAGAGTGACAGCCTTTTGGCTAAACTCTCTTCTTCTCATAACAGGAAAAGGCTCTGCTCCTCTTCCCAAACACACTGTTGCTTCCGTGCAATCTACCGGGGTAGTCCTTTGGCTATTCCTCTTCCTCTTCAAACAAAGGAAAAGGCCTATTGGTCTTTTTCAAACTTCCTCGTCCCATGACTTGGAAGACAATAGAGGAAACGCTCTTTAGCTAACCCTTCTCTTCAAAACAAAGAAAAGGCCCTTTGGTCTTTTCTCAATCTTCTTCAGTTTTTACCGAAGAAATCAACCTGAAGTGCCTCGGCACCAATCAGTACTAGAACTCTTTCAAATAAGGATTCTTCTTTCCTTTATAACAAGAGGACTTGTACTGACCAAAGAGGTATTCTGCCTACCCGGTAGCAGAATTCCTGGACCTCCCAACTCTCAAGATTTCCCGTTCCAGACAGGGAAAACTGCTGGTGTCTCAGACAGAAACCCCCGGGGGTGAATTTGCTGATCTTAGAACTTATCTCAACAGACCCACTTCGGTGAAACGCAAACAGCCAATACCGAAAACCAAACATCATCAAAACCAAACTTCTAGGGCTAAAGATCCTGACACTTATGCCAATGAAGTGAGCACTTCCTTGTATACTCAAGGGACTAAACATTTGAAGAATCGGAATCATGTTCCGAACATTATCAAAGAACAGATCCTTCAGAGTTTTTTTCGTCCTGTTGTTGTTCCCGATCTTCGAGAACATCTAAGACAAAATGAGACAATGTTTCAATACCTTCAATTCAACCATGATCATCATTGCAACCACAAAGTCATCATCCAATGTTGTTGTCAACAATAAAATGATCTGTCTTCGAACGTCTGACTTTTGCTAAATCTGAACCTATGTTAGAGGAAGACGAAGTCTTGTATGCTTCTGTTAACATGACTTTCCGAGACACTGGGGGTAGAAGATGCTCTAAGCACGGTAAACCTCATAAACCAAGCCAAGGTATTTAGAATTACTCCAAGAATCTTCTGAAGGAGTGTTTCGACATACCCGTTCTCGAGGCGAGATACAATCGGTCAAAGGAATCTTCTTCAAAACCTTCAGGTTATCTTTCCACTTCTCAGTCAGGAGATGACTCTTTCTCGACTATGATGCATACAGCAAAGCTCTGAACAGATAGTGTCTTCTACTGTACCAAGAGAAGTGACAGCTTATGTTGTCATGATGATCCAGATGCTTCAACATCTACAAATCAAGAACAGCGAATAGCTGCACTTAAGACAAGCTAAAAACTATGGCTGAAATGTTGCTAATATGCATTCTATCATTGTGGCACAACATGCTACACCACCGACTGCACCTACTACGAGTCCAGATATCATAGCATCATCGGTACCTGCCAATACTGGGCTGGGGGTAGTGTCTCCTCAAATGCCTCCTGTACAAGTACAAATTCAAACTACACCTAGTCAATCAGGAGCTGGGGGTAGTGCTTACAATGCTGTTCCTCCTCCTACCACTCTAACTCAACCACCTGCTCCTTCTTTGTCATCAGAAGATGCCAATGAAGCTGTCAAACTCTTGCGAACCCAGATCGAAGCTTTCAAAGAGAAAGACAACTTGCAAAGATTGGGGATCAAACAGCCTATCCAGTTGAATGAAAAAGTCCCGTTCCTACCGAAGTACAAGATCCTAACAATCTCTTTGTTCGATGGCAGTACTTCTCCTAGTCAATTCATCAATCATTTTGAGGTAATGACCGTTCAACTCCAGCCAAATGACGCTCTTCTTACCAGAGTGTTCGTCGGTTGTTTAGCCGACGTAGCATATGACTGGTACAGAAGTTTGCCGATGGTTGTATCACTTCCTTCTCAGGTCTCAAACAAATCTTCTGGAACGGTTCTATGAAGGATTTAACGACATGACTATGTCGGCTCTCAACAAATCAAACAGAAACACAATGAAACTGTGAGAGCTTTATCGAACGTTTTCCGCCATGAAGCTTTGAAAATGCCTCCAGGACTCCAGCTACTGTCGCTATTGATACTTGTAAGGCAAATCTTTTGCCTATTATCAGTATGTGGACGGGATCTACCCAATTCCAAGATTGGCCTTCATTTATCGTCAATGCCAAAGCTGCTGAAGTGAGTGCCAAAAGTTCAAACAATTGGGGGTACAGATGTCTAACCCTGATCGAGATGAACACCAGACATCAGGGGTGGCAACCGCCAGAATAACCGTAAAGCAAAAGAGACTTTGAACATCAATCTGAACAAGAATAAAGAATCTTTGGCTGTCAATATGGCTCACCTATATCCACTCCGACTCCTTCTACACCGCACCGAGGGAACCCGTCCGAAAGTAGAATATTCCTTCGACGAGAATGATACTGCAAGCATCTTTGAATGTTAACTCAAAGCAATAAGATTCAGCTCCCAGATCCAAAGAAACCTGATGAAGTCGGTAAGACAGATCATCCTAAATATTGTTTTACCACAGGTTCATTGGACATCCTACTCGAGAATGCTATATGCTTAAGGGCAAAATTTAAGAGCTCGTCAATGCTGGTGTCGTCACTCTGCAGCAAGATGAGAAGACTGTTACTGCAAACATGGTTTCGGTCCAATTCGGTGACTTTCCTCCGCAGATGGTACAGCACGGTGTCATTCCTATTACCAAAGCTATTCTTGAAATTGAGAATCTTCGCCTCCACCAAATGAAGGTCTTGTCCCCTTGTCTCTTGATAACGGCGAAGTTATCTGGGTCCATCCAGATCTTGTTTCTGAATTCAAAGTCGTTTCTTCTTCTTAAGAAGAAAGATCGCTCCAAAAGCAAGATAAAAACTGCAACATGGTATCTTTTGAACCCATCGTTGACGAAGAAATCTACTAGGCACTAGATCAGGAAAGCTTACTTGAAAGAGTATCCTGATATTCAAGAAGATCCTACCTCTTCTTCTGAACCTGCTCTAGCACAACCTGCTTCCACGGAAGAGATCCCTTCTACGTCTTCACCAGTTGTAGTACCTATCCCTCCCAAACCGGTGGTTGCTGACAAAGGCAAGCAACAAGTCCGCTTTGATAAGCCCTGAAGAAATCATCTCCTACAGGACTTGAAAAGCCATACAACTTTGATATATTGGCTCAACTAGCCAATACACCAGCTAGATTATCAATCTTTGAGCTCTTACGCCTTTCTAAAGAGACTCGAGAAACTCTAAGTGAAGCCTTGATGCAGGCTGAAACTTGCCTAACTCTCCTCAAGAAACCGAAGCAGAGCCAGTTTCTTGCCGTCATTGTCACAGCGTATTAGAGTTGATTCCAAACATCACTTTCACTCAGGATGATATGCTGCTGGAGGATAATAGACATGATCGTCCTCTTTATTATACAGGGTATGTCGATTCGATAAAAGTCGATCGTATCCTGATAGATCCAGGTCTGCACTCAGTATCATGCCAAAGACAATGCTAGATGCATTAAAGATACCAGTACATAGTCTTTCAAGCACAATCACCACTATCTTGGGATTCAACCAAGGAAGGAGTGAACCATTGGGTAAGATTCGCCTGAAACTCCAAATAGGCAATCTTCGCACAAAAGTGACCTTCTATATTATCGACAATCATGGTTGTTCTTACAATGCTCTCCTGGGAAGACCTTTTCTCCATGAATATAACATTGTTCCATCAACTCTTCATCAATGCTTTAAATATTGATGACAAAGGACAAGTCCAAAGAAGTTGCAGACCTTTATCCTTTCAAGGGTGTCGAAGCATATTGCAATGACGCTCGTATGTATAAGGAAGAATTTATGAAGGTGGTATTGAATGGATATGAAGAAGATCAAGAAGCAGTCCCAATAATACTCTCATTATACCTGTTAAAGGGCGTGTTTCCCACCCTCAGTCTTCTAAACCACTGGCTATTCATTTGCCAGTCCAGTGGCAGTCTACTGATGGCGATCAGGATAAAAGGGAGCTCACCTCTTCTGAGCCACTTGTTATTGACTTACGTCGTAACAAGGACAAAAAGCAGCTCACTTCTTCTGAGCCACTTGTTGTTGATTTAACTCATAACAAGGAAAAAAGGAGCTCACCTCCTCTGAGCCACTTGTTATTGACCTTCGTCGTAACAAGTCTCTTCCACGCTCTTCTTCCCCCCTCTTGTAATCAATCTGACCAAGCCTGCTAAGGCTAAAGGTCCTGCTGTAAATACGGATGTACATATCAATTAAAAAGCATCTATTTTCCAGTATACTGATGTTATTTATCATATTAAATGCTATTTGGATATGTTAGATAGCTTCAAATCATTTACAATGGGAGTTATGCAATCTCTTCAAACAGAAGTTTCATGTGAACACCCAAAAGATTCATATCGTATTGTTCCTACTCGCAAGAAAGGTGAACGTCCAATACTTTTTAGTAAACGACCGAACAAAAATTCAGCTATATGGATGATAGCAAAGTTAACGACACGGGACATCTTCAATTCCGTCGTTACAGTCAATCAAAAGACATCATCCGAAAGATGGGTTACGACTCAAAAGCGGCCTCAATTATGGTAAGGACAGAAGGACTCCTCTCCGTACCTGTTCCACAAGAAAGTCAAAATGTATTACAACAGGACCAAAAGAGGTCTTGGATATGCTTCTCCTCCGATGTTATCCCAGCAATTTTGACTCTGATAGTAAAGAACGTTCTACTCTTCTGATTCCAGGTCATGGGATTCCGATACTAGCATTAGTGAAGTTCATCGTGTAATTGTATCTTCTAATATGGTTTCTGCTGAACTTCCGAAGGATATGATGAGGACATTGAAGAAAGTTCTGAAAGATCCTTGGGCTCAACAGATGGATAATCAGTGGGTACTCCGATTTGAACAAAGAGAACCTCCTACTGAAGATCAACTAGTTCAAGTTGATGTAGGGGAAAGTGAGTCACCTCGTCCAATCTTTATTAGCAAGAATCTTCCAGAAGCAGATAAGCAGGAGTTGATTCTTCTCATTAAAGAATATATTGATGTCTTTGCTTGGAGTTACGAAGACATGCCAGGTTTAGATCCTAAAATTGCTACTCACAAACTGAACATTCTGCCTAATGCTAAACCAGTCAAACAGCAGCAATGGCAATTCAAACCTGAAATGATGGACGCAATCGATGATGAGTCAAGAAGCTTTTCACTTGTGGCTTTATTCGAGAAGAACAACATCCTGATTGGATAGCCAACGTTGTTCCAGTTCTGAAGAAAACTGGGAAAGTTCGAGTCTGCATCGACTTTCGGGATCTTAATGAAGCATGTCCGAAAGATGAATTTCCTCTCCCTATCACGGGCGTATGATTGACAATACTTGTGGGTTCGAGCGAATATCTTTTTTGGATAGATTTTCTGGATATAATCAGATCAAGATGAATCCCGAAGATGAAAACACACATCTTTCCGTACTCCTCGGGGAGTCTATTGCTACACAGTGATGCCATTTGGTCTCAAGAATGCTGGTGCAACTTACCAACGGGCCATGAGTACCATTTTCCGAGAACATCTTCGTAAAACGGTCAAATGTTATGTTGATGATATCGCTGTTAAAAGTCGTCTGAAAGAAGATCACATCCAAAATTTAAGAACAATCTTCAATCTCATGCGTCAACATCAGCTCAAGATGAATCCCACCAAGTCATTCTTGGGTGTCTCTAGTGGTAAATTTCTCGGCTTCGTCATTACCTCTAAGGGTATACACGTAGATCCCGAGAAGATCAAAGCCATTCAAGAGATGCGTCCTCCACGCAACTTAAAAGAGCTACGAGGATTCCAAGGTCGACTTGCATACATCAGGAGATTCATTTCGAACTTGTCTGGACGCTGCAGACCATTCACTCAACTAATGAAGAAGGGTGATCTTTTATTTGGACTGAAGAATGTCAACAAGCATTCGACGACATCAAACGATATCTCATGAACCCATCAGTCTTGGTGCCACCAATCTCAGGTATTCCATTCTTAATGTATGTCCGTGCTATGGATCATTCATTGGGTGCTTTACCTCGCCCAAAAGAATAAAGAAGGTCATGAACAAGCCATCTACTATCTCAGTCGTACTATGATTGGTGCTGAACACCGTTATAGTCCGGTCGAAAAAGAATATCTAGTCCTTATGTTTGTCGTTCAAAAGATAAGACATTACATCATTGGTCAAACCATTCATGTCATATCCGAGTCAATCCTCTTCGGGTACTGATGAAGAAGCCTAGCACACTCAACTCTCGGCTTGCTACATGGGCCATTCTTCTAGCCCAATATGACATGGTGTATGTTCCTCAAAAGTCTGTCAAAGGTCAAGCACTGGCAAATTTCTTGGCGGCTCATCCTATACCAGAAACATCCAAGCTTTATGATGAAATTCCAGATGAGACTTTGGAAGTCAATTTGATCTCTGAAAATTTCCAACCTGGCGTTTATTTTTGACGGAGCATCCATAATCGGACCCAATGGTGCTATTATGGCAGGAGTTGGAGTTGTTCTCGTTTCCCCAGACGGATCAACTATCCAAAGAGCTTACTCTCTAGATAAATCCTGTTCCAATAATATAGCAGAGTACAATGCTCTACTTATTGGTCTTCAATTAGCCAAGCAATTGAATATTGAATATCTCGAAGTTTACAGCGACTCTAAGTTGGTTGTCAACCAGGTTAGAGGAACTTATGAAGTCCGTCATCAAGATCTGGTACCTTACTTTGAAGCAGCAATCAACATGGCTATATCATTCAAAGCTTTCTTTATTGAATATGTACGCCGAGCTTGCAATACTAAAGCAGATGCCTTAGCCAATCTTGCAGCAGTCTTAGCCGTTGCCATCAGAAGACAACAAGTGGTGGTTATCTCTAATCGAGAATTGTTTTGTGTCGAAAACAATCGTAACATCGTGTTCAGTAATTTTGCTGAAATTAATATTGTCAATGAAGATTGGAGAACTCCTTTCATCGACTTCGTGGTTCACGATATACTCCCCAAAGATCCTAAGGAGGCTACAAGTATTCGACGGCGATCTTTACGATTCTACTATAATCAAACCACTAAGACTCTCTATCGACGGACTTATGACGGTCTCTTTCTACGCTGTCTAGCTGGTGAGGAAGCAAAACAGGTGTTACATGAAGCTCACAACGGTGTCTGTGGAGCACATCAGCCCGGTCCTAAATTACAGGATCGCATTCAAAGAATGGGTTACTACTGGCCCTCTATGGTATCAGATGCCATTGAATATGCAAAGAAATGTCGAGCCTGTCAAATCCATGCCGACTTTATTCATCAACCTTCGGAATTTCTACAATCCGACAGCAGCTTCCTGGCCTTTCGAAGCTTGGGGCATGGATGTCATAGGTCCTATTAATCCCCCTTCTTCTAGAGGACATCGGTTTATTCTAGCAATAACAGATTATTTCTCTAAGTGGGCTGAAGCTATACCTTTGACTGAAGTCAAAACCAACAGTGTCATTAACTTCGTCAAACACCATGTCATTTATCGATTTGGTATCCTTCGATGAATCATTCATGACAACGGACCGCAATTCATCAGCCAGAAATTCACCAGATTCTGTGATGATCACCGGATTGACAACATCGCCTCGACTGCCTACAATCCTGCTGCTAATGGATTAGCTGAAGCTTTCAACAAAACTATTATCAAGCTCCTCAAAAAGTTTGTATCCACTAACAAACGGAATTGGAGTGAAAAGCTGGGTGAATATCTTTGGGCCTACCGAACTACGGTCCGCAACCCCACAGGTTTTACGCCTTTCTCTTTGGTATATGGCTGTGAAGCTGTTCTTCCTCTGGAACTCCAAATTCCTTCTTTAAGGATTGCCATTGCTAACGAGCTCACTACAGAGAATAATGATCTTCTTCGACTTCAAGAATTGGAGGCACTTGATGAGAAACGGTTAATGGCTCAACAACATATTGAGTTATACCAAGCTCGTATTTCTAAAACTTTCAACCGTAAAGTGAAGGTCAGAACCTTTCAGCAAGGAGAACTTGTTCTAACAGTCAGACGTTCTATGACTATGACTCATATGAGTAAAGGCAAATTTGATACAAAGTGGGAAGGTCCCTACGTTGTAAGCAAAGTCTTCTCAAATGGAGCTTATCAACTCTCAGAACTGGATGGATGAATTGCAATGATGCCTATCAATGGCAAATTTCTTAAAAAGTACTATGTGTAAATGTAAATACTTGTAAATCATCAGACAAGTTCAAGTTCATAAATAAAATTTTATTTCATCATGAATGATAGTACATGATATTAAGGAAGGTCACTATCATCCTTCTCTATATTTGGACGTGGACCACTGTCGTCCTTTTCAAAGACATGGTCAGCAAAAGAACCGAGAACCGCCTTGTTGGAACCCACTAGGAATTTGTAAGCGGCCATCCTCATGGCTTCCTCCTCTTCGGTCCTTTTTGGTTCAAGCAGAAAGTCCAGGATGTCGCGCGGTGGCTTGGGTGCAGACGAACCTTCGCCTTCTTTTGCCTCCTTTGATTGAACTGGATCAACAGGACGTTCTTCAACGCCTTCTTCAACCTTCGGGGCGAGTTCAGTCTTCCTGAGTGCATCTTCAGATGACATTTTTATATTGGAAAAGAAGAAGTGCTCCTTTCTGCTAAAATTTTGTTCTATTTATAGGCAAATAATGAAGCAACATATCCACTCGACGGTTCGTCCGTTCATTATTATCCGACGGTTCGTCCGTTCCTTCATTATTCAATTCACTTGACGGTTCGTCTGTTCATTACATTATTATCCGACGGTTCGTCCGTTCCTTCATCATTCAATCCACACGACGGTTCGTCCGTTCATTATTATCCGACGGTTCGTCCGTTCCTTCATCATTCAATCCACACGACGGTTCGTCCGTTCATTATTATCCGACGGTTCGTCCGTTCCTTCATCATTCAATTTACTTGACGGTTCGTTCGTTCATTACATTTTGTCCGTTCATTATCATCCGACGGTTTACCCATTCATTCATCACCACTTGACGGTTCATCCGTTCGTTATTATCTATTTTCACGTTTTATCTGTTCATTTCATCATTTGACGGTTTTCCCGTTCATCTCACATCCACATCAGCAACTTATCGTTTCGATTAAGTTGTCAATTGAGATAATGATATTCGGTATATTCTGCCACGTCCATATTACCTCTGAGCAGATATAATGAATATAATTATTTTTTACAAAATCATCAAGAAATATATCATGTCTTGTACCTCTGAATATATTTTTTATCTCTATTATTTATATCTGAACAAGATATGCAACAAATAGTGGAGCCACAGCAAAAATGTTATTTATTAATTAAAATATAAGACATTACAAAAAACACATATACTTCAAAAAGACATAAAGATACAAAAAGTTCCACTAAAATGGAGGTATTATCAGATTGTCAATCTGCTGCTTGAGAGTGCAGCCGTTCTTCACGAGTGGACATCACCTTCCTTCTGGCCTCCTCCATCCCAGTTTCCTCATTAAAAGCAGGCATGGTCACCATTCTGCGGGTAACCTCAGCATTATGAGCTTTTACATATTCATCCCTCTCCTGAATCAGAGCATTAAATTGTTGAGTTGCAAGTTGATGATCAGCAACTTCATCTTCTAACTCTTTCTGAAGACGAGCAATCTCTGCTCTTAGCTCAGCAGCTCTCTGTTCTTTTCTATTAGCCATCAAGGTTACTGATTCCAGCTTGGAGTTATACTCAGCAGATTTTGTAGAGAAGGCGTCCAAAAGGTTCTGGAGATTAACCCTTTCAATATCAGCTGCTTGAGCCAGTTGCTCGAATTCTGCCTGTACCAGAGATTCTACGTCTCCTTGGCTGAGCTCTTTATAGCTTTTGATAGAAATCTCTAATTCATTCAAAATATGTTCCAGGAGAGTGGCTTGAGCTTCGTCACCTTGTTCTCTGATGGCTCTTATTAAGAGAGAGGTTGGACCCCTAACCATGAAAAAGTCAGTACCTTCTTTCTCCATCATTCTTTTTACTAGAGGTCCCAAAGATTCAAAGAAGCATCTAGTAAAAGATTGGATCATAATATTATTAGTGGCTATAGCACCAGGAGTTGTAGCTACTCCTGTTGATGATGAGGCCGTGGGACGTTCAGTCTCTTGTGTCTGAATAGCAGGTTCTTTGAACAAGGGAGCTAAAGTAGAGCTAGTGGCACCTCCTGGTTGTTCTTCGGCAAAACAGAAAAGATTGTCATTTTTTCCTATTGTTTGCTATTGTCCAAGAAGATTAAAGATGTAAATTATCTTACCATGGTTGAACCCAGCAATGAGCCTATCATCTGCTGGGGTAGACTCTGGCCGAGCAGAAGTAGCTTCAGCCATAATAGCTTGACTACTACCCGCTTCAGAACCACGGGATAGATGATGACTCCTACTAACAACCACCGTTGTTATAGGCACTATGTCCGTGCACGTCGGAGGTACTAGAGGAGTCTCAAGATCTGCAAGAAATATAAATAAAAAAGTTAGCTATCAATTCATTCAAGAGGAGATTATTAATTTCATTTTTTACCTTGAGGATCATCGGCGGGAGTTTCTTCCGGGGCTTCTTTATCTATTGCTTTTTCTGAAGATACTGTTATCTCAATATCCTTTTCAGAATTTAAGGTGTCAGCAGCATTCTCTGGAACCTCAATATCCTCCTCAGGATTTAAGATATCATTGACAGCATTAGGAGATGTGTGCACTTCATCATCTTTTTCAAGATCTTGCATATATTCATCAATATTTTTCGACGAAGAGCTCTCTTCATCTTCTTCTGGTGTATTCCCGCTGGTAGTCGCGGCTTGGTCACCATAATCATCCAGAGGGCTGTAGCTGCAATCTTCTAGAGCCTCAACTACTTTGCGATCTTCCTCTTCGCGAAGGGTTCTAGGAGTAGACGGAAGTTCAATCATCTCTGCAGCAGGTAAAAGAGAGTGTACAACATTCTGCTCTTCCTCCACTTCCTCCACAGTACTTCCTCTGGGCTCTTCGGCCTCAGTTCTCAGAGCAAGATCTTTTCTTTGCTCGATCTCCTCTCTATGTTCGGAACTAGGAGTTTTATTTCTAGGTTCTGAAATAGGAGTGGGAGATGGCAAGGTTAATCCAGCTGCAGTATCCATCACTATTGAAGACAAGGCCCGATTCCTTCTGAGCGCCAGCTTCTTTCTTTTTAGTGGCCTATCCGGGCTCTCTATATTTATAGTCTCAACTTGTTTCTGGATAGAGGTTGGTGTAGTAGCCTCTTCTTGCTGAGTTGATTCGGCCAGCTGCCGAGACTGAGATCGAGTGGTGATCTTTTCAGAAGAGTGATCCAAGATCAATTTCTTCTTTGCTGCTGGAGCAGGAGGATCCTCTCTTCTCCTCCTTTTTGCTGGAGATTTGCCCACCTTCAAAGAGATACGTAGTGGCACATTAACTTCTTGAGGAAACATAACATCCCTTGAGACTTCCAAAGGTGCATCTTCTGGCTCATGAACCTCATCATTTCCTATGAGTGACATGACAACTCCTCCTCTCGTCAATCTTGTTGAAGATGCGAAGCTATCCGTGAGGTTGAAATTCTCAGCAAAAGTATTTGAAGATGTATAAAAGACTGAGTATGTAAACAGCATCCGAGGGCCATGATTGCTATTTACAGGCATCGAGAACGTCACTTTCGTATCTCAAGCATTATAGTAAGCCCAGGCCCGGGCCCCATCTATCAAATAACCCTTTTTCTAAAGACATGTAATAGCATTCCCCACATGGAATTGGTCATAACCGAACTGTCGAACGAATCGACTGGGAAGATATGGCTCTAAATAACATTCATCTTCGAACCGGTATACCAAATGAGAAGGTCGAATTGATTTCAACCATTCAAAAGCTGCACGGCTCAGAGGATGCATTTGCGAATCAATCATATTTGTCCGCATTTGTTCGTAACCAGCAGGAGGAGGGGTACAATAAAAGTTCCATCCTTTGTTCAGGTTTAAAGCATATATGCAGTCTCTTAGAGCAGTGAATTTCCACTTACCATCGGAATATCTCCGTATAAAGCTACCGTCAACCGGTCCCATGCCGGGGTCCATCAAAGTGGGATGGTGAAGGAGCAACCACCCAAATAGATATGTATATGGTAATTCCAATTGTGGAAATTCTTTTTCACCCTTGGACTTTAGCATCAGATCGACGTAAAGACGAAGACCAGCATTCAGCTTACAAGTCATGGCTGACAAAAGGTCCATCTTGTAGCCGAAGACTAATCTAACGGCCGCAAAAAGAATACCGCGATGGAAGTGGTCTACTGCACTGGATCCCAGAACTACAAATCGATGAAGCCAATGTGTCAGAAACCTTGCTAATTGGACTTCTTTCGACATCGGTCTATATCCTACTCTCAGATAACTTTCGAGAGTATCTCCTATTTTCAAAGGAGGACACTGATAATCATCTTTCATCTATGTATCAAAATCACCACTTTCTTCTATCAACTTCATCACTTCTGTGTTGCTCAATGGCTTGAAGAAATCAGGATAACATCTGTCATGTTCCTTGGTCTTTGGTTCTTGAATGTGGTTTAGGAACAAATAAGGTAGCCATTTCGAGGAATAGCAAGTGTTTGATGTGGCACTCTTATAGAACAGAGAACAGATCTTGTAATGGCATAGCAGTTCCTCGAAAACTGCTACCATTTCTATATTCTCTCTCTAGAGTCTGTCCAATTCATCATTGGTGGGGACGAATTCTTCATATGGGGCATCTTCTATTGGCAGAAAAGAGATGTACTTCATCTCATAGAGTGCAAATCCAATTTCTCCGCCGGGAGTCATGAAGGTCCCTGTTCTGTAATTATACCTCTCTGCTAAAGCCAGGAACAGGTAAGGGTTCGGGGCAAACCATAGATAGTGGCATGCACTGCTTGGTACAAGTTGATTTGCTGCAGTTTTCCTTCAAACTTGGTCAGAATCCAATTGGCTATGCAGCTTCATCTTTTAAAATCTGGATACACTAATCCAGTTAGTCTGATGTCCTGTTCAGGGTATCTTCCTTCGGCCTTTGCAAATTCATTTGCAAAAATTGGGGTCCTGACGGGCATTAACAATGAAGAATTCTCCGACGGAATACAACCGGGTTTCAGTCCCCTCAGCAAAACACTGTACCGTTCAGAAGAACTGTAGAACAGATCTTTCTTGTTTGGACCCATCTTCACAAAAATTCTTCCCGGACGGGCATCTTGGAATGGAGTAAGGTTCCATTCCATCTTTCTCGGATAACTCGCATGAGCATACCGGGATAATGGGAGGCAGCGTGGAACATTTGGTATCGAGAAAGATCTATCCGTCTGATGGACAATTATTTCTTCCATCCTCGGTCTTGGTTGAGAACTTTTCTCAAAAGCTTCACCAAATAAGAATAATGGTTTCTTGTGTATAACAGCATCTGCCGTTTTCAGAGGTTGTCCGTTCATTAAACATTGCAGTGTTTCCTTGTCTTGGGATATCAAAATGGCCTGACGGGAGGTCGGCAGATCATACTGAGGGTAATGCACATGTGACAAATCTTCTTTATATTTTGATTCTGAGAGGGTCTCCACGAAGTTCTCATATTCTGGGTCTTCTCTGGTATTAACTGCATCAGACAGAAAAAACAAAAATTTGTCAGTATAAGTCAAAGTCAAAGATTCATTTTGCGCAAAAAATTAGATTGCACAAAATCAAATTGCGCAAACATCAGATTGCGCAAAATAATCAGATTACGCAAACAAATAAACATCAGTTTGTGCTGACAGACTCGCACAAATCAGCAAGTTGTGCTGACTTTTATCAGCACAATTCAACCGATTGCGCAGAGAGTCGTTCTTCATAAAAATGAAGGGTGGACTGATTTATGCAACCAGAACCCTAAAAAGGGTGGCGCAGCATGATCCTATCTCTAAAAAGAGATGGATTCTGAAAGGAACAGTGAAATCAAAACTCTAAAAAGAGTTTTTGATTGGGTTCTCTACCTATCATTGCTGGGTGAGCTGTTTCATGGCGAGAAGCTCGGCGCGCAGCCCTAGTCGATGATTCGGCGGGGGCCTTGCCCTTAGCGGCAGCATAGGATCGTCGGGGAGCCATTGAAATCGTCGAAGAAGAAAGAAAGGAAGAACTCAGAAGTTTTTCTCTCAAAAGCACAAAGGAAGCAAGTAAAGAATATTTCGAATGAATTGAAGAACTATTTATAGTTTTTCAAAGTCGAAACGGCCGCCTTAGATTGCGCCTAAAAATGGGCTAAAACCTCAGATTGCGCAGACAGCTCATTATGTGCGCAAATTGATTTCAAATTCAAAATTCAAAGTATTTCGAAATTTTGAATAAATTTAACTTTCAAAAACTTTGAAGGGGGTCTTGTAGGTCCTAAAAAATCAAGTTGCATACATCAACAAAGTCAGAAAATCAAGAAATACAACTTTCAGATAAAGTGCGCAGACATCAGATTGTGCATCCTTCAGATTGCGCATGATAGATTGCTCACACTTCCAAGTACGCAGGCTGACGTGGGAAATCACCATCATTACCTGAAACAAATCAAATCTTCTGACAGCTGACAGCGAGGAGAACGAGGTGACCGTTCGTTTAATCGTGCAGCACGGTGCTCGAGGACAGCTGGCAGTGCAATCCATGTTAGCGCAATCCATGTTGGCGCAATCCATGTTGGCGCAATCCATTCCTGCGCAGTCCAAGTCTGCGCAATTCAAAAAACCAGCGCAATTCAATGTGTGCGTTCTATCAGTATAGATGATAAAATACACGTGGCATTCATACCATCAATTGCTCATTTCATGGCAACTGTCTATGCATGATCATGCGCATTTCAATCAAATGATGCCATGTGTCCAAGACAGTTAGCCCATGATCCAGCAACTGTCTGTGCAGTCCATTGCTGTGCAAACCAATTGCTGCGTAAATTATCCTGCGCAGTCCAGAGTAACTGAAAGTTAGTTATTTCTCAGAACTCTATAAATAGAGTTTCAAGTCTCCATTCAAGGGGATCAATGATCAATAATCAATAATCAGAGATCAGATTATAGAGAGATCAGACTTCAAAGTTCAGAGAGTTTAGGAGTTCTTGTCCAAGTGCTGCTGCATTCTTCCGAGGCTTTTGCCTTCAACTTCCGAGGCTTTTTGCCTTCAATTCCAGAGTTGTCTTCAACTTCAGAGGCTTTGTCTTCAGAGTTCACATCGTCCAAGGGATAAAGCAATCGTCATCTAGATTGGATTCCTAAAGTTGTACCATTCCTAGAATTCAAATTGTAATCTTTTACAAAGTTTATATCAATAAAGTTCTTCAACTTTTGTTTTTGCAAACAGTATGTGAAATGGACAGACCTTGCTAAAGGCATCTAGTCCAATTTGGACTAAACATGGATTCAAATGGATCAATATGTGAAGATACAAACATAAATGGTATTTAAACAGAACATGACTGAACATGAATTTGGATCTTGAGCCTTTAACCGACACAAATGAGGACTCATAATTAAAGGGACTGTTCATGATGAACAGGACATAGTACTAATGTGGTCGACTGATCATGATGATATGGGGACTGATCATGATGTTCAGTGTAATGAATGAACAAGAGAATGGCAGGGACTGAACATATTGTATTAATGGATACTGAAACATTTGTATGCAGGACAAGGCAAAATGGGGACTAAGCCAATTACCTATAGGATTGAACCAAGGTAATATATAGACAGAACATAGATCTAATTAATGAAGGGATATGGAATAAGCATGATTGGACAGGTAATTGGACATATCTCTACTAAGGGTATGTAGGACATTAGATAAGCAAAAATGGACTGAACAATGGAGATCATTGTGGACTGACACAAGTTAGCATGGACTGATCCATACGAAGAGGTATTGACTGAAACTTTAAAAGAAACCAACATTGACTTAATCAAATGACTTTACCCCAAAGAAATGACTGAACTTTAGCTGTGGACGAAACCCCACTAACCTATACCATCAGTTATGCTGGATTGATCAAAACTTTCCACTATAAAATACATGCAATTAACTTTCCTTAATTCTATTACACAACCCTTCCATGTTGATTCTTCATAGAGACAGACAAAATTAGGCTAATATCATGATTTCTTTAAATGCTAAAGAAAATGAAAACATACATGAAACTGAACAAAACTAGTTACCACTTTCCGAAAGGTATATAAAAAAAATTTGAAATAGTTTCTTGATCAATAATCAGACCTGCCCGGGTTGTGTTCATGAATGGAGACGACTGACGAGAGTGTAACATCTTAAAATTGGAATCAACACGCGTACCGCAAAAGACCTGCATTGCATCTGAAATGAACACAAGTGAAACCACCGTTCAAAAAGTAAAAGCCGCAGTTCTTAGAATCAGGATAGGACTAGCTAGTACAATATAAGGGACCCCCAATCAAGTTTTGGTCCATAGAATAGAATTTCCATTAACAAATTCTCCATCAGAAAGGTGACTTCTTATCAACCTAAGATAAATAGATAGGAGGACAAGATGAGCATAAACTGTGGTCTTCTAACCTGGCATTGTGCCTCACTTTCGAGAGACAGTCTATTAACCTGGCATAATAACTTGTGGTCTTCTAACCTGCAATGCAAATCCAAATTAGGACATGAAGTTAAAAAAATGTAAGTATTAATAAAACCTTTTCGCTCCTCTTTTATCCGGGCTTGGGACCGGCAATGCAAAGATAAACAATACATTGGCAGACTTAAAAAGGTTTTTTTAATCCAAAATAACAAAGATGACAAGAATAAAATGTAGACATAATTAGAACCTCCAAAAAATCATCACATATAGAACTGGTAAACATCATAAACATGTAGTTTAAGGTTCAACTACATAAACTAAACAAAACCAACAAAAGACAACTATGTTAAAAAAGTTTCAGCCCATAACATACCTGCATAAGATAACTAGAACTAAAAGTAAGATAGAGATCATCAAACATACTCCAACCAGTAATCTAGCCAAATTAGAAATCTTCCATCGACCAAACCGGCAAAAGTATGATTTCTCCCTTGTGGAGGGTCAAATAAAGGAGCATCGGGATCAATCACTTCCTCAACATAAACTTTCTTATCTCCATATCCAACTTTCTTGAAATGACATATATTTGATGTAGCATCTGTGACGACATATCCTTTTGCCAATTTTTTACCGAACTTATCACACAAGATAACTTGGGGGTTTCTTGTAGGAGGCGGCGGTGAACAAGGAGAATGAGATATGCCAGCTATGGAGAAAACAGTATCGATGTTTTGAGATAAATGAAGATTGCGAGGCACTGAACAAGGGCCAGGGTCACTTACTGGTGAATTCACAACTGTCGGTGACTTTGTTGTAAATTTTGATAATATAGCCTGCATAAGACCCTCAAAATTATCCATGCGCGAGCCAACAAGTGAGATCATTTCATCTTTGAATGATGCTAGTTCTTGAGATGATTTCTTATGTTATTCAATTTTTGATTTTGCCACTCCCAAATGAGTTAGCTTGTTCCTCGAGATATTGGAACCCATGGCACGAACTCGTCCCTTTTTGTCCTTCCCAAATACTTTTACCAACTCATCATTGTCCAAATCTTCAAAAGTTCTTTTGTTCTTGTTTCTTTCTTTAGCAGCCAATACATTTTCCTGTAAAATTCTTGTTTGAGATATTAAAAAACCTTAAGCTAAGAATGTAAATACATAGAAATTGATAGGTTACTTACATATTTTTCTTTGACACTCTCCAATACTTTACCACATTTTTGTTTGTGTGCTTCTAACCAAGTATCTACCCGCGAAAGAGATATTTCAGAATTTTCTTCCTGCTGCAAAAGGAACAATATAAGTTAACTAATTATTTACCTACTAGGGCAATCAAACAAAGAAAGAAGTCATTAAATAAAGTATAAGTTGAAGTCTCTAAGATGGTAAAACTTAGAACTTTTGGAGAATATTTGGAGTAAGTCGTACAAGATATATATAATCCTAAATATCGAGTTTGAGTAGCATAAGAAAGGAAGAAAACCATCATGTATTTCTTTTGGGCATATGTACAACTTCCAAAACAATGAGAAAACTCCAGCTTACTACGATTTTTTGTATTTCGCTCACACTCCTCCTTCTTTTTTTGACTATTCTCATTTTCTACAAACTTCCTCCAATTATCAGGATCAACACCTTTTGGCACCTCAGTAATATTTTTCCTCAGATAATGCTCCTGCAAAGTGTGTTTGTAAGTCCTAAACTTTTGGGGCCATGAAGGCTCAAGCAATAGACGAGCCACTTCTGGTGGAACATCAAGCTCATAATCACCCTAATAAAGAAACATTAATCACAATATTAAACGTAACCAATTTAACAAATTAAGCAAAATATTAGGCATTAAGTATAATTTTAAACAAATAGAATATTTCCAAGAAGTTTACCATAAGTGCATTCCAAACGTCATCTTTAAAAATTTTTGGCACTTTTGCTAAATTCGGTGTAGCTAATTGGAATATAGCTTTTTATATAACCTCCAGTGTCGGTGCTCCAATCTTTTACATATTTTTCCACAATAGAGCCATCAACTTGTATTATGATTTTCTTTTTCTCCTTTGGGCCTCCACCCCCTGATGATACAGATGATGGCAAATTTGATGCAGGTTGTGATGAATTTGGGGTAGAATTACCTACACTTGATGACAAAGTGTCAAACCTGTGCAAGAAGAACCATAGAAAAGACTTGAACTTAAGGTTTACACTCAAACAGTAAGCTCTAGAAAAGTAATTTTTAATTTGTATAATCTGAAGGTTAAAAAATTAGTGTAGAAAAAAAGAGATGATAATATGACATTCTTACACCTGATTGGATTGGATCATATAATTTGCGATCTGGATCATACGATCCTCACATCAAGGATCAAAGTGTCGCAAATCTGCTAAGCAAGAAAGAAAATAAGGTACTGTTTGTCATTGATTGTAAAAGTACAGAATAATTATCGGAGGACTGAACTTAGACTCACAATACAAACTCGCTCGTACAAAGAAAGCCTAGGGACGAAAACCTAGGTACAGCAGTCTAAGTACTGATTGTTTATTTTAGATTCTGGGGGGTGACGATAGAGGCTCGGGAAAGCGACGGCCGCTCTGCCTTACTCCTTGGACGATCGGTACGCAGCCTTGACTCGGGGAAGATCTGCTTGGTCGTTGACGAAGAAATGCCTTCTTGCTCTCTCTCTGATTGCTCTCCTGGCTTCTCTCTCTCTCTGTGTATATTCTCTCTCTGACTATGGGGGAAGTCTCTCTGTGTACACGTATTCTTCTCTGGTTTTTTTTTTATATCTCTCTATATGCTACAAGGGAATGGCACCTTGCTATTTATAATAGTGGGATATGATCACTAGGGTTTCCAATGATTAGCTCTTGGAGATGGCGGCGGCCTGGGGATTGATCAATCCAGGCCGTTCGTTTCTGATTGTGACGAATCAGAACCATTAAGGATAGATTACACCAAATCCCCATTAGCAATTACTGCTGATTGGCATAAATCTTCCTTATAATGATTCTCTAATATCTGCGAATAAATCAAATTTATTCTCCTGCCACGTGCCCCAGATCATTGGGATTCGACCCGATCTTGGATTGCCATAAATCTGGGAGATTGATCGGCTGAGGACACGTGTCCTGAGAGCCAATGGTGAGACTGGAACCGCATGCAGATTGGGCCGCATGAGATTTGGGCCACATGAATTTTAGGCTGCATAAGACTTGGGACATGTGTTAGGGCTGTCTGGGCAGTGGCCCCCTCCTTCAGACTTCTGAACCATATGATGAGCCGCATGAACCGTATAATGGTGTGTCTGCTTGAGCCGCATGGGCATGATCTTCTTGAGCCGCATAGGGATGATTCCACTTGAGCCGCATGAGACTGTCTCGGCCTGAGCCGTATAGGATAGCTTCACTCTGAACCGCATGGGAAGTCTTCACTTCGAGCCGCATAAGCACGCCCTCGTGGCAAGGCCACGTGGCATTTTGTTACTCTCGGGGGATCGTGTCAGAGATTCTTTTTTCTCTTCCCTAGAGATTCATCATCATGACAGAGTCATAATTACCTGCTTTGGTGTCAGGTCTGTCAACTTTTCAGAGGGGTCAGCGGCCGTCAAAGCAATTAATGCAGCATGGATCGGAGGGAAGCACTGTCACGACACATGTCTTCTGAGCCGCATGGAATGCCTCCGGCCGTATAGCTCCTTATGTCCGTATGACTCCCTGAGCCGCATGCGTTTTCTGAGCCGCATGGGTCTTTCTCTAGTATTTTCCATGCTTCTACAGGACCCCCTTCAAAGTTTTCAATTTGCAAAATTGAAATACTTTGAATAAGAAGCATGGCTGGATATTCTTCTGGCCACGCATGGATATCTTGGCCGCATGGAAAGTTCTGCCGTAGGGGCGTCTCAGCCGCATGGATGGCCCAGCCGTATAGAAATTTTTGCCTCCCGACCATCTGAGTCGCATAGTTGCTATCAGCCGCATGGTCATTTGAACCGCATAAGCTCTTTGCCACGTCATTATGCCATGCGTGTGGATCTTTCTGGGACAGGATCCCAAGAGCTCAGTCTTTAAATGGCTGGTTTGGCTCAATAACCGAAGAGCTGATCGCGTTTGTACGAGGCGTCGGTCCACAGTTCTCTGTCAATAAATAGAAGGGCATTTGGACGGTCTTCTCTCTTAGACTATTCTTGACTCAGATTTTTGTCATATTTTCTTCCTCTGATCATCAGACAACAATGGCACCCAGGGCTTCTAAGGCTGTAAAGAAGGCTGTGGCGAGGAGTAAGAAATCGGCTTTGCCCTCGACTGTTGTGCCCCCCGTTCGTTTTGATGTTCATATTGCCATCGAAGGTAAGGATTAGGTAGTCGATTTGAAACCCTAGCAGAGCCTGCTTCACTGCATGCTTCATGTACACGACTTTGACGTGAACTTCTCAAACTACATGGTCCGCATACGCGTCCCATGACTGAGCCGCATGAGACTTGTCTAAAATGAGCCGCATGAATATTTCTGACTGTTTTCATTTTCTTCGTCTTTGGTTCTCGCAGTATCTCTACCGAATGTTGAGACTGCGGCGTCAGAGGAGCCGCAGCCTCCTGTCATCAGCCAGGGATCTTCCTCTGTTAAGGAGAAAGTGAAGAAAGAAGAACCTGCGCCTGAGGGGAACGGCAACTCTCCAAATATCGAGACTGTTGAGGGTGGCACCGCTGGGAACCCTGTTTCTCCTATTCTGGACGAGGATGCTCTTCACTTGCATCCTTTATATATAAGATGGTTGAGGGAATGGTACATGCGCTCCTGTAACTAGGATGTAGGGGCTTCTCGTGGATGTTTGTCTGTAGTCTTTTATTTTGTTTCGCCTTTCTTCTTGCCTTCATGAAGAACTCTTTTGAATTGCTTGCAATCGTGTGGATGTAACCGATTTCTTAATGAATGGAATATATATTTGCTTCACTCTTTTGCTTTGTAATAATCCTCTTATTGGGACATTTTGCGTGGACCCATTATCCCTAACGTACCCTGGTTTTGGATACGGACAACAAGTTTAAAAAGAAAGGAACCAATCATACTGACTCAGAGGTGCTGAGGACATAGTGAGCATGAGGGTTTCTTTGATGGGGGTACATAGAATAATTCTGAG
>JANAVB010034852.1:0-10855 GCA_029216955.1 Iris pallida | reverse complement strand
GACATGGCTCCGACACGAAGATCTTCTAAAAAAACTCTTCCTTGTACTTTGCTCCAAATCTTTGCTAGCATCCTCCCTTGGTAGTATGAGAAGGTTGGATGGAAGTTTTGGTGAAGGGATGTAAGGATTTGGAGATCAAATCAAAGAGGGAAAGCTCTCAATTTGGGGAAGAACACTTGTGAAGGAAAATAGAGGCTTGATGGAATTAAATGAAAGGAAGGGAGGCTAACCGACCTATAGTGACTGCCATTAAACCCTATTTGGACCTTAGGGGAAAGCCCAATAAGGCCTCACTTGTCCTTTTGGTTAATTTTAAGTTAGGTTCAAGTTTGGGATCAAAAGTGTTAAATTTAAGCCTCTAATTTAACCAATCTAACAAGTTGGATTAGTCTAAACTCACTAACTTAATTAATAGAGTTTTTGGGCCATGACTAACTAATCTCGGGGTCCCGTCTAGAGTCTAAGCTACCCGGGTCACTAACACAAGTCGGAACGAAACGAAACGAAACTCAAACCCGACTATACAAATCCCGTAAAATCAATATTAAAATATAAAAATTCCCAAAATATTAAAATATTAAAATATAAAAATGACCAAAATCATAATATATTAATTTAAATATTATTAAAATAATCTAAAATTCACCAATTAATCAAAATTCTAAATAATTCAAAAGTCACAAAATGAGCAAAATACTTTAACCTAAAAAGTTATAATTAGTAATTCTAATCACATGGTTAGGTTCCATGGTCATGGTTTGTCTCTAGGCTCAACAGTTCTAGGGTTCACTAGCTAACACATCAAAATTATAATTCACCAATTATAAATAGTATTAAATTAATTAAAAATTCCCATAAATCATAAATTCTATTATTAAATAATAAACTTTTACAAAGGTTCAAAATTACTCTTATTTTAGAAAAGTGGGTGTTACAAGTCTACCCTCCTTAAAAGAATTTTGTCCTCGAAATTAAGAATGTTCGTACTCCTTCTAGGTTAAACCCCCAACAATCAAGGTCGAAGCTTCTACCTAGCAGCACACAAGGTCAACAAGTAAAATAGTTAGTAGGCTTAAAATGGGTCATATCCAAATTTGGGTCGACAGGTTTGGGTCGTAAAGGTGTCCCCAATTCGAGTCGAAAATAAAAGCGACTCCGTGGGATAAATCAAGATGGGTCTTGTGTCAGGAAAGTTATGATAATGATAAAGCACAAGATGGCGTGTCCGAGTAAGACACGAAGGTCATGGGTGTAGGGTGTCATGTATAGGTCATGCATGTAAATTTGGTTTTGAGAAAATAACTAATCTTGTGCTCCTAAATTAAAAGTCATGGCAATGTGCATATGATAATCATAATTAAAGTGGGAATGGTCAAATGGCCTAAATTGGATCGAAAGCTGCAATGCAAAAGTAGTACAAGGAAACAAGTTTGAGTGGATATAATATCAAAGTGAAGATAATCTTGTCTACTACAAACTTATGAAGGAAGTTTCCAAAGATTTATATCTCTGACGTTCCAAAAAACAAAGTCACATAAAGAATATTCATCTACATAGAATACTCTCTAGGGTTCCCATCTAGCCATTCTAGTCATACTACAGCACAAAGCAATCGCAAGGTTTTAAAATATACAAGCAATGTGTGTATCAATTATCTCAAAAGACATGTTAAGGTCTAGGCAGGAAACCTGGATACTTTGAGGCTCTAGGTGGAACTGGATACTGCTCCCTCAAGATCTCAGCCTGAACTCTCTGTGTCTCTAACACATCCCGGAGAAGTCTGAATATCTGAGCTCCATCAGGAAACAACCCTTCCGAGAATATGGTATGGGGTTCCACTATAGGAGGCAGAGGAAGACTCTCAGTCTCAGGCGAAGCTACAGCTACACTCAAGGACAGGCTCTGGTCATGGGTTCCCTACTGGAAAGGATAAAAAAATAATAAATCATCAAGGCTGTAAGGCAAACTAACATCCTATATAAAAACTGTTAGGTATTATAAATAACAGAGGAATCATCTACAATTACTATTCTAATACCAATGCTAACTATCATCTCTAGGATACAGACACTCTACAAGTCATCATATCATTAAACTATGAAAGAACTACATATGAATAAGCTCTACAAAAACTAAAATATCCCTACTCTTAAGTTATTTGATGATGGAATACAATTTTATAAAACAGAAGGGTACGATAGAGATGATATGTTTAAAAACCTTCTAAAGATACAATCTGATAATCATATGCGTCTGTCCAAAATCATGTTACTCAGAATTCTCGCCATGCCAGTAAGCAAGACTGCGATAAACGATAGATTCCATAACTGCGGTATGCACCTCTATAATCATGTCGTCTAGAATTCTCACTATGCCGACTAGTATAGCTACGAGAAATTCCAATCTCATAACCAAGATATGTACATTCGAAGTCAGGTCTCTACGATTCCGCCACGCCGGCTAATAAGGCTGCGATAAACTCCAGTTTCCATAATCAAGTAGACGTTTTACCATCCCTGTTATTCCCGTCAACATATGTTATCAGAAAATATCGTAACTCAGGCCATCAACTTTATCTCGATAGGAAAATCAAAATCAACAACGATCCATCAAAAATCAAATTCAATAACAAGGAGTAAGGGTGAACAAAAAAAGGAAGGGATTTCAAATTAAGTTTAAATAAGATTCTCAAGGGTCGTCTCAGGAATCTCTCAAGGATTTCTAACTGTGATTGAGTATCCCCTCATTGTAACACCTTACTTCCTATATTCTATCGCAGGCTCGTAGCAGTACAACTAAGTCTTTGTGCTACTATATCGTAATAATGCGACTCTCGACTGCATGGGCCACCACTACAAACCAACATCTAACAAATATACTAACATATATAACTTACACTAACATATAACAACTCTAACATATCTAACCCTCTACTAACCAACATCAAACAAACATACCAACATATATTATCTAACAATATATATATATATATATATATATATATATATATATAATATATATATATATATATATACTTGACAACCTATGATACCTACATTCATTTAATATCCATACTACATAGGCTCATATGTTACACAAAATGCCTATATCGTATAGTCACTATTCTACTTAAAATCAATACTGTACCAATTGTGCCTTTACTAAACTTTAGGATTAAAGTATGTTGTAGCACTTCGTATTAGCTTTCCGAAATTTTAAATGGATCACATTTTCGTGTCCGGAAGCTTCCGGAATCGCGAAAACACCGAAACGCGTTCGTCTTTCGTACAGCTGATACTCAAACAGTTCTACAGAAAGTTCTGGAAGGCATTTGACCTATTAATATATATTTCAAAAGCTAACTTCGATACGGTTCTTTTAAAAAAATGAAATTAATCGGAGTTCTGAGCTAAAAGTTATGGCATTTCTAAGTTGCTATGGCTACTAAACCGTGGATGAATATTATGACGAATTTGGGTTATTTGGACAAAAGAAATACATCTCACTCTCCACACCACTCAAGACACACATCAAACCACACTCCCCTCTAGAGTCTAAGCTACCCGGGTCACTAACACAAGTCAAACTGAAACGAAACTCAAACCCGACTAAACAAATCACGTAAAATCAATATTAAAATTTCTAAAATTTAAAATATAAAAAATGACCAAAATCACAATACATTAATTTAAATATTATTAAAATAATCTAAAATTCATCAATTAATCAAAATCCTAAATAATTTAAAAGTCATAAAATGACCAAAATACCCTTAGCCTAAAAAGTTATAATTAGTCATTCTAATCATATGGTTAGGTCCCCATGGTCATGGTTAGTCTCTAGGCTCAACAGTTCTAGGGTTCACTAGCTAACACATCAAAATTATAATTCACCAATTATAAATAGTATTAAATTAATTAAAATCTCCATAAATCATAAATCCTATTATTAAATAATAAACTTTTACAAAGGTTCAAAATTACCCTCATTTTAGAAAAGTGGGTGTCACATCAAGGTCCTGACGACCTAGCTTGTGGGTGATGTCCAACCAGAAGAGCCACGGGTTGTGCTCTGTCCTGCCATTCTGGGCTTTTGAGACCTTATGCGCCTTCTGGAAACCCGAGCCAATTGTTGCTTCAGGAAGTTGCTCGCTTCAGTCGAGTAGCTGATGCACTTTTGGAGGGTTGCGCCCACACGAAAGTCAAAATACGCTTCAATAGAAATCAATCTTCCAGTATGCGTACCGAAAAGAAGAGGGACACTGCGCTTTACGAAGACTAAACCCCTTGTAGACTTCTCTAGGCTTTGCTGAATCTGTAATCGATACTTTGTAGAAGAATAGGGTTGGTCCTTTATATGTAACCTTGATAAGTCTGTACTAGACCTTTGTAGATATGATAATAAATGAACTTTGTTCCATATCTTCTGTTTTGTCTTTTTAACACTCTGTCCATACATTTGTATTATTTGTGCTGTGGTAGAGGAATATTGTCAGCGGAGATTTTTCATGCTTCTACAAGACCCCCCTCAACATGTCCGAACTTGGGTCAAGCTCGGGGTACTTTGAACAGAAGCATGAACACGTGGCTCGTTGTTGCAAAATGTCCCTCACCTCTGTTGCCAAGTTGACGTCGTGCTTAAGCTTCAGCATTAAATGCTTCTGTGTATATAACTACGAAGACTCTGTAATAGGTCTTTGTAGCACATGCTTCTGTATAAGGACTTTTATGTCTCTTTATTTAACGAGCCCAGTTGAAAGGTTTCCTGGCCCTTGATGAATATGATAAGGGGTCATCACGAAAGACATGCCTAACCTGAGGTAATATGAACGTGGCAGGCATAATCTTTACTAGAATATAGAACAACAATTCAGAGGTAGTATGAACGTGAACTGTTTTCTAGATAGCCATGATAATCATAGGATCAATCAAGGAGAGGGCGACTACTCAGAGGTAATATGGACATGGTAGCCGCGATTTTGGGTGTAGAGGAGCAATCCAGAGGTAATATGGACGTGAAGTGCTTCATCTACTTGAGAAAAAATATAGAAGAGGGGAATCCCCTTACCAGAATCCATAGGCACCCTTAGGGGATGTGGGAGCCTACGTTAGTTCCGTCTTCTGGCGTAATATTTCTTCAGGAACTTGTCGTTGATGGGCATCATTAGTAAGTCGCCATTAGGTTTCGCCAGCCCGTAGGCACCATTAGAGTAGACCGTCTCTATAACAAAGGGTCCTACTTGGTCTCGAACTTTCTTGTCATTTTGTGAGTCATCCCATCGGTCTTCGGACTGTCAAGATGAGGTCGCCCACATGGCATATTCTTTTCCGTATTTTTTTGTTAAAGGCACCGAAATATGAGCCTGATAAATCTCGATTCTTTGCTACGCTAGCAGGTATTTTCGTCTAGCGCCTCTAACTCTTATAGTCGTCGGCATTGGTTGTCTTCTCCATTCAGCTGGTTGGTGATGGCTACCTATAAGACAGGATTTGGATCTCCAGGGGGAGGACTACTTCGCTCCTATAGACAAAGGAGAATGGTGTGCTGCCATGGGTGTAAGAACAGTAGTACGGTAAGCCCATAGACATTCGCCTAACTTCTCATTCCAGTCACATTTGTTAGAAGAGACGACTTTCTTGAGCAGCTTGGCGATGATTTTGTTGAATGCCTCGGCTAATCAATTAGTCGTAGGGTTGTAAACCATTGGCACCATATACTGAATCCGGTTCTTGTCGCAAAACTGATGGAACTATGGCTTACGAACTGGGGGCCATTGTCGTGGACAATCCTCTTAGTAACCCTAAAACGATAGATGATGTGGTGCTTGATAAAGCCGATCATGTTGGAGGTTTTTACTTCTATCAACGGTACTGCTTCTGTCCATTTGGAGAAATAGTCCGTGATGGCGAGGATTAACCGGTATCCTTTAGAGGACGGCAGGCTGATTGGCCCAACGATGTCCATTTCCATGCCTCGAATAGCCAAGAGGCTACCGTGGGGTGTAGATATTCTGATAGTTGGTGGATAAAGTCAGTATGAAACTGACATGCTCTGTACTTCTTTGTATATTCTATGGCGTCTGCCATCATGGTAGGCCAATAATAGCCCATGCGGCACAGTCAGTCTTGTAGCTTGGGACCAGGCTGATAGGCCCCGCAGGTCCCATCATGCGCCTCTCAGAGTGCCTCTGTCTGAGACAAACACCATAGGGGAGAACATCGTATGAACGATGATACAGCATTTTGGTGGCTGTGTCATAGAGGAATCGTAGTGAGCGTCTTCTGGCGGAAGCTGCTTCCTTTGGGTCTTCAGGCAGGATCCCGTAAACTGCAGTGTATAAATGGAAAGTACAAATCTCGAGTGTCAGTATCTACTTGTGGCGAATTGCTTTGACATATGCGTAGAGTGTTCTTTGGACATACTAGCTCCTATCCCATCACCGTAACAGTGTATTGGGACCCAACGGGGGCAGCCAGCGAAGCAGCGAGACCAGCTAGTATGTCGACCTCCAAGTTTTGCAGGCATGACACATGTTCTATAAAGAACCCTATAAAGGTGGAGATGATGTCGATCGCCGCCTGGTGGTAGTTGATCAGGTCTTTATGTCGAACCTCGTACTGCCCTCGAACATGGCTGATGATTAATTTAGAGCCTCTATAGGCCTCGAAATAGTCAACCCCCAGCTGCTTAGCGATTTGGAGCCCAATGATGAGAGCGTTATACTCCGCATTGGTGCATGACTCCATGAGGGAATATGCGTGATTGATAACCAAACCGTCGAAAGTAATGAGGACGATCCCGACCCCTGCGATGATATCACCTTTGGTCCCGTTCTCGAGGCTCCATCGAAGAACATGCGCCAAACCGAGTTGTCTGAGATTGTATTGGAGTCCAGAACTTCGTCGAGAATTTTTTCATAGAGTCTTGATGTCTCTGAAATAGGATGTGCTGCCAGAAAATCTGCTAGCGCTTGGCCTTTGATTGCCTTTTGCGGGACGAACACCATATCATAAGGAGTCAGAAGGATTGCTCACATGGCTAATCGTGAGTTTAATGCCTGTAAAACCCCTAAATTTCTACTATTTTTTTATTATTAATTTGCATGGATTTAAAATTTTTGGTACTGTATGTCACGTAGTCGTATTGTACGTCGTGTACAAAATTTTTGTTTGCTCGACGAGTACGAATATGTACGAGCGTACATATTTTATAAAAACATTTTCTTTTCTATTTTAATATACACTTTCAAAATTATATAATTATTATTCTTGCTATAAAAAGCCTTTTGTTTCTAAAAAGTTATTATAATAAATAATATTTTGTATACTAGAAAGGCCTAATTATGTAAAGGATATTTGTTGCATACAAATATTCGTTATTTATTTATTGGTCTATTTTAAATAAAGTATAATTTTCGAAATTTATTAATAGTAATATTTTACTGTTCAAAAAGATATTTAAAAATATTTATTATTTTTGAAATTATTATTATTGGTATTTTGAAAAATATTTTTGGAAGTTATTTTGGCCATTTAAATCATGATTTGATCTTTGGAATTATTTAAATAGATTAGATATTGGAATTTGAATTTTCTCAATTGATTTTAAGACAAAAGAATTTAAATTAGATTTAAATTTGGATTAGATTTGGATTTGGATTTGGGTTTAGATTTGATTGCTTTAAATTAAATTAGGAATTATCTAATTTGGGTTTAAATATCCCAATCCCTATCTTATTGGGAATTCCCACATCCTATAAATAGGCAGGTACTCCTCCAATTCATTATTCTCCATCCACAACAAATTCTCCACAAATTATTCCGCAACCACAAGCAGTGTCCTCGTGTCCGTGCCTCGTGTCCGTGTCCGTGTCCTCTCCCCGTTCTTATTCCAATATATATACATATACATTGTATCCCTTGTGTCGGACACACCCGACACATACAACCAAAATAAAATCCTAAACCTAGCATAACTTTCCGCCACCCTCGCCTCCTACTGTCCCCCTCGACCCGGCAGCATCTCCACGCCTATCCTTCCGCCATCACCACGTCGTGACCCCGGTCGTTCCCGTCACCACCACCCTAATCAGAGACACCACCACCATTGACCATCACCGTCAACCACCACCATGTAACCACCATCATCCCACAGACCGTGCTGTAGACCAACACCTCAACCGCCACCATCTGCGAAGCCCAACCACCACCCTCACCGGCGTTCGATGCCGGCGACCCCGGAACCCTCGCCAACACCAGTACCGAGTCCCAAACCACCGCCACAATCCGCAGCCCAAAAATCCTAAGAAAAGAAAACCAAAACATAAATCCTAACCCAAAAACTAACCTCCGACGACTCATAGCCGTGTCCGCCGTCAGGCCGGTTGCCTCCGCCGCGTCGCATCTCGACCCGATCCACCAACTCCACTCCCCCGCAGCCTTCCTCAGCCTCTGGCCCTTGCGCCGACCTCCCGCCGTCGGCCAACACCCGACCCGTCCAGCTCGAACGACCCAGCGCCACCGCCTGGACGCATTCTTCCACCGCCATCCGTCGGATCTCCAGCCTCCCGTCACCCCTTTCCTCCGCCTCCTCTTTCCTCCTCGTCGACGCCAAACTCCCGACCACTCCTCTCCGGCCACTCCCCACCCTCTGGCGTAGCACCCGCGAGTCCCGACCCTCTCCGCCTATCTCCGCCGGGAAACCCGCGCCGCACCTCCGCTGATCCACCTCCACCAGCGATCCGCCGCCTCCGCGCCGATCATCTCCGCCGCCAGGAGATTTGCTCCTCCGCAGCCCTCTTTCCTCTCCACCGCCTTCCTCCTTCCCTTCCCGACCAAAGCCCCCTTCTCTCCTCCCGATCCTCCCTCTCTCGCCGGATCACCGCGTCGGACCGCCTCCGATCTCCGCCTCTCACTCCCTTACAGCTTCTCTCCGCCTCCCCGCTCCCTCCGCGCTCTACTCTCTCACTCCGCTCCCACTTCCTCTCTCTCTCTCTCTCTCTCTCTCTCGCTTCGTCTCCGTTTCCCTCTCCCTTTTCATTTTTCTCACACCCTCTCTCCTCTTTGATTTGGACCCTTGGGAGCAGCAACCAACGGTTGCTTTTAATGTGCATTATTTTAAGTGTTTTTTTATTTTTTTCCTTCAAAAAGTTGCTGATTCATTTTTTGGATAGGATCATTAATAATAATAATAATATATTATTACTATTATTATTATTATTATTAATATTATTATTATTATTATTATCATAATCAGCATTAATATTATTATCATAAATATTTTTATTGTTACTATTATTATCTTATTATTTATTATTATTATTATTATTATGTTCTGTGTTCAGTTTTAACAGTACAACATTAGTAGTTAGCATTACAATATTCTTACGACGGTATACATATCTAATTTTTGTTGCTTTCTATTTTTTTATGATTATTACAGTAGTAGAAAATTTATGGATTCTATTATTAATATTTAATGATATTATATATTATTATTTTTAAAATTGTTATATTCGAATATTATATTGGGCTTGGCCCTAAAAATTCGAAAATCTAGTTTTAAATAGATTTTCTAGGTTTTCCGTTAATTCTCTAAATCTGTTTTTTACTAATATACATAGTTCTATTTGGATAACTTAAGAGTATTTTTTTTGCCCAAAGGCGATTTTCAAATTTTCTACTATTTATCTAAATAAATTTTTGAGTATTAAAATGTAGTTCCAAATTATCGTATAAATTTTCTAGTATAAAATAAGATATTCTACTAAGTAAATTCTAGTTTTCAACCTAAAATGATTTTACTACCTATAAATATTTTGTGATAATAAAATACGGTTTTCAAGGTTATAAATAATTTTCTAAATTTATATTATTCGATCAAATTCTTTCGATTATCGTCCAGACCATGACCAACCCTATTATTCCGTTTCCTCACCAATTTCGTACTACCATATGTCCACCCTAACTAACTTGACCCTTCTGGACCCAATGGAACTGTCTGTGCCACCATCAGAGGTCATCTTGTGTAGTTATTACACCAAAGTCACAATTCAGGCCACCATGATTATCGCAGCACACCAGGCGTCCTACCAGGCAAGACACCTTGCCATTTGCTGTTTAATTATTTTAGCTCATATTTCATGCATGTTTATTATTTTTATGCAAAATAAACTGGGATACATAGCATAACTGTTAGAACTTACCGTTCATTTATTTTTCCTGCTGTGTATTATTTTTCTCACATTAAACCTAGATTTAAGGGACCACCTTGTGTGTTGCATTCATTGGCCTTGACACGTTGTAACACGAAGTTGTGTGTCGCATATAGAATACGGAAGTGCGTGATTGGCTGGCCACCAGTACGTACAAGCCGTGCGATAGGAATAACCGCTAATAGAGATTGCATGCTAGTTTGACTTAGCGGTTATAGTGGTTTATGTTGTGGATACAACACAGTAGGCATTGGGCGGGAGGACAATTCCTTAGCGTATGGGCTTCGATGCACATCCCTTGTGACCCGAACTCTCCGAAGATACGGGGTTGATGACCCATGCTCTTCCTGCTGGCCTCTGGTGCCCAAGAGGGACTATGTCGATCCTATTTAGCCAGGCCCATGAGTAGGAAGGATTGTTCTTAACTACATTACACTTAGAACGCTATCCGTTAGGTACGAGTACTTTTGGTTTGGGTACTTGTATCTGACCGTGGCTTGGAACAATAACTTGTCGCGGATTAGTTCGTCACATCTTGTCCTTGTTTGGTTGTAGGTGTGACTTACTACTTCGATAGAAGGTATTGAACCTTGTTGGGGTCCGGATACCATATTGGATTCATAGCATGGGAAGATACGTCGC
>JANAVB010034851.1:7500-40781 GCA_029216955.1 Iris pallida | reverse complement strand
CCATGCCATGTTCGTCATGTTTTACCTTACCTTAATACCATGATTATTTATACTGGCCTTAGCAATAAAGATCAGGGGTCCAGTTCTGTTCAGGCGAAGGGTTACAACCCCGGTCCTTGTTTGGTTTAAGGGTTGTAACCTGGCTTCCAGAGCAGTTCTGTGTCCTCTCTTCGTTTATTGTCTTCACTGTACCAAAGTATTTGCGAGACGGGTTTCTATTCAGGTGAAGGGCTGTAACCCCGTTCTTTGTTTGGTTTAAGGGTTGTGACCTGGCTACTTGGTGGAGGAATGTAGTCTTCACGTCCATCTGCTCGACCTCCAAGTCGAAACTGGCTGCCAATGCTAGCACCACCCGAATCGACGACTTGACGACCGGCGAAAAGATCTCATCATAATCCAGCCTTTTCGCTGACCGTAGCCTTTAACTACCAGCCTCGCTTTGTACCGAGGGCGAGTAGCATCATCCGTCTGCTTCACTCTAAACACCCATCGATTCTTTAAAGCCTTCTTACCTTTTGGCAACCGCACCAGCTCGTAAGTAGAATTGGCATAAGGAACCCATCTCCTCCTATATAGCATGCATCCACTCATGCCTGTGTGTAATACCCAGTTTTTCAAATGAGGGTAATTTTGAAATTTTGTAATTTTAATCTTTTAATAATGATATTTTAAATCATGATATAATTTTGGTAATTTTGAATCATTTTAAAACTATTTTAAATTATGACTTATGATTTTGGTGTTTTGATAGTGTAACACTAGAGACAGCTTAACCTAGAGCCTGGCCATTTGATTAGGGTGTTTTTATTTATTATTTCCAGTTCGAGGGTACTTTTGTCATTTTGAATTTAATTGAATTTAATATATATTATTTGGAATTTAATGTATTATTAAGAATGGTATGATTTTAATATTATTTAATTGATTGTCATGTTTTGTGATTAGCCTAACTTGGTTTGGACCTAACCTAGATTAGTCATAGCTAGTCTTAGCTAACCATGGTTAGTGATAGTTAGTATTAATTATATTTCTTAGAATTTTCAGTGATTTTTAGTATATTTGATTTGGTGCCTTTTAGACTTTGATTAGTGTTGATTTAGGAAACTGTCCTAGAGGCTAACCTAGGTCATGACTATTGGTTAGGTTATGGAACCCTAGCTTGACCTAAGTTAGTAATTTTTAACCTATTAGAATTTATTGGAAGAGATTAGGATTTGATTTGATTAGAAAATGGCTTGTGGTTTCACAAGTCATGACTTGTAATTTTAGCCTTTAAGGCCCAACCCAACCTAGTGTGACCAAACCCTAGTCCAAACCAGCCCATGGCCGGCCACATGATCTCCCCCTCTATTTAATGCTCCTAGGAATTAGGGCTAGCCTCCTTAGAAATATTTTGGCAAGTTTTAGAAAGAGGTAATTCTCCATCTTCATTAAATCCTAGAAAATCCATTTCAATTCCTTTTTCATCCAAACCAATTGCAATGGGTTCTAATTTTACTCTACTTGCTGTTGGTATCAAGTAATTTCAGCTGGGGAGCAAATTGGAGAAGTTTGGCTATCAAGAGGAACCCTTTCTTTGGAGATTTTTGAGGATTTTGATACATATAGGTAACTTTCATTCTACACCATAGAATTCTGATTTCATTGCATATCTAGGGACCCTAGGCCTAACCTAACTGTAGGAATAGGTAACCCTAAATTTTGAGCCCGATTCGTGTCCTATTTGGACACGTATCATGTCATGGTGCAAGTGTTTGATGAAATGCCCCAATGGGCATTTCGATTGATTTTTAGGAACCTATTTGAACAAAAAAAATTAGATTTTAATATCTCTTATGAGTTTCTTGTGTCTTTGTGTGGTTTTCGTGTCGTGTCGAGTCACCACAGACACGTGAACACGCTGTCGCGTGCGAGCGTGCAGGCAGGTTGTTGTCCTGCTACACGGGTGCGATTGCGCCGCGGACACGACACATCGACACGTGAGATTTGACACACAGTGAGGGTGTCACCCCCAGTTTTCATGAACAGGGGTATTTTGGTAATTTTCACTTTAAAAATTATTTTGGAATTATTTATTTATTATTTGTATTATTTTGGGGTTATTTGAATCGGGTTCGAATTTTAACTCATTCCGACTTGTTTTGACTTGTTTCGGGGACCCGGGGTAGTTTTGACCTTAGCGGGCCCACACACTAGCTAGCCATGGCCCACAATATTACCATCAAAAGTTAGAGGGATTTGTCATGACTCTATGGATTAGGTTAGACCTAATTAGAACATTAGATTTACATTTTTTTAACCCCCAAACCCTAAGCAACCTTGTAAGGAGCTAATAAAACAATTAGAGGGGCAAACTTGTAAATAGAAAAAAGGGGGTTTTGGACTATACTTGGCCGGCCACACATGTAAGGGGTGGGTAGGAGAGAGAAAATCACTTTCTTTTGTTCTCATCCACTTCTTCTTCTTCTTCTCCAAAGGTTCCTTCCATTTTTGAGAGCTCACCATTGTTCCATCTCCAAATAGGTAAAAACCCTTCTCTAAAATAATTTCCATTTCATGTAGAATGGTTAGGAAACCCATAGAATGTGTCCCATGGTTGTGTCTCCATTAGAGACCATTTTGTGTCCTTTTGGACATTTTTAGAGGTGTCCAATATGTAGGATTGTGTCCTAATGGAAAAACTCTATTTGGACACTTGTAGAATTATTGGGTGTTGTTTTGATGCTATTCTACTTGATTCCAGATTTTTACATGTTTTGAGAATGTATTTTTCCAAGTATCATTTCTATAATTTATATATATATATATATGGTTATAAAATATATATATATATATATATATATATATATATTTATATATTATATATATATATATAATATTATATATATATATATATATGGAGGATTATATATGTGTTGTGTGTGGCTTGTGTTGTGTGGGGGAGAGCTTGACATGGTCGACCAAGAGGGGCATGGGTTTGTGTGTGGTTTGTTAGTGAGGGAGTGGTGTTTGTTGGTATGTTAGAGTGGTTAGTGAAGGATTGGTAGAGTGGATATAGAGGAGATATAGAGAGGGATAAAGGAGTGTTGTAGAGTATTTTAGAGAGGGGAGAAGCCAATCATGGCTGTCCCATTTCCTGGGAACAAGCCCCCATCTCTGCCATCAAAACAGTCCCTATATTGCCATCAAAACAGCCCACATGTAACGCCCCAGTCCCAAATATGTAGGACTAGAACGTAATCATGCCAGCTGTATACATACGAAGTATATGGACCCTCGTATATATACATAAGCTGTAAAATGCAGTAACCAAGGCACTAAATCTCATCCACGAAGATGAATATGATATAAAAGTAACTTTGAATTTGTCATGTACACAATAGTTGGGCGGAGACAAAGTCCACTACCAACCAAATTAAATATGGAAAAATATACAAGGAAAGAATTTAGCAAGCGAGAGCAATGGCGAGTCCAAGAGCAATCACCACGAAGGAATGAATGGCCTTAGCTAGAGCACCTGCAGAGATACAAGAACACACACCTGGCGTGATAACCAGGCCCTCAGAGGGACGTAATAAGATACATCAACATGCCATAAAATACTGAATATAAAACATGCCACAATCAAAGAAAGTGACAAGACATAAATAGGTAAACTAACCAACTAAAGTGAACATGCAGTTAAGAACAAACCTTTCGCGATGAGCCCTGGCTGTAATGGGATCTAGTATAGTCCCCACTTGGGCACCAGTGACCGAGAGCATGACGTTCAAAAACGACAGTGGCCAACCTGAGAGGCTCATACCCGTATCTCCAGAGGAGCTTCCGGGTTATAGGGGAAGTGCAATCGAAGCCCATACGACAAGGAAATGTTCTCCCCACCCAATGTACCTATCATGTCGCATCCACGACCATGTAACTACTAACCGTCAAGTCTTCTAACATACATCTATTGACAGTTAGACCTATCGCACGTCCTGCACGCATCAGTGATCAGCCAACACGCAAGTCGTAGACTATATGCTACTATATCTCACACATCTCGTGGCACATCAGTGTCAAAGTTTATGTAATGCACTAAACTAGAGGTGGTCCCTTAACTCTAGGTCCATATGCAACCAAAGGATAAATAACAAAATACAATTAATATCACTGAGCAGGCGGTAATCAAGAACTCGAAATATATGAACAGTGATATGTAATAAAATAAAATACAGACTAATTTATAAACAGTAAATTGTGGCAAGGTATCTTGCCTGGGGTGTCGCCTGGTGGTGCGATGTTTCCGACAAGTCCTGATTGTTCACTAGCATAGTCAACGTAATGATCTGAAATCGCGGGAGAATAGGAACAAGTGATTAGTCATGAGTAATAAGAAATTGGGAGAATTTTGGAGTAGGTAGATATATAATTCTTAGTAGTATTCATATTATCTTAAAAAACATGCTTACTTGTAAAAATCCATTTACGGGAATATTTTGTATATATAATAATTTTTTGAAAATGATATCTTATTAGTCAAATACTCTAAGTTGTAAATAGTGGAAACTATTTTTCATAATTTAAAAATATCTATTTTAGATAAAATACTTCTAAATCATTTTAGACCAAAAAGTATAACTGGTAATCGAAAATAATATTTTAGTGTTTTAAAAACTATCTTAAAATTTTGCTAGAAAATATTTGTTCGATTAAAATAATAGTAATAATAATAATGTAAATAATATTTTTAACAAATAATAATAACATGATTCCTAAATTTTGCAAATAATTAATACTAATAATAATGATGAGAATAATAAAAATGATAATTAAATCACAGTATTAATAATCTTAATAGTAATATTAATAACAATAATGGTGATAATAATGATAATAATAAAAAAATAATAAATAATAATGATTTAATAATAATGATTTAATAATAATAGTAATATAATAATGATGAGAATATAACACTACAACCAAACCCACAGGACCACAGCTCATCCCTTTCCCCCCATTGATTTCGAGAGAGAGAGAGGAGTGAAATGGAAAAAGGGTTGGGAAAGGAAAAGTGAGTTCTCACCAGCGGTCGGTCGGGGCGGCGACGGCCGGCGCTGGCACTCGGTCGGCGGAGGAGCCGTGGGGAGCACGCGGAAGCGGTCAGGTGGAGGAGAGGGTTGGGCGGCGCTAGGTGGTCGATGGAGGGTGGCGTCGAAGGAGAACGCGTCGGCGCAGCCGTGATGACGGCGGCCGTAGGGGTCTGGTCGCCGGTGGCGGCGGGGAGGGTGGCTGGCCTGCACGGGACGGGAAGAGGAGCGGCGGATGGGGGTTTTCCAACGGCGGCGGGCGGTGTTCGCGCGGGTTGGGACGGAGCTGCGCTCGCGCGGACGGCGGCCAAGGCTGCGGCGGAGGCGCCGGATCTGCGGAAGGAAGAGATCGGCGGAGATGGCGCCGACTTCGGAGGAGACGGTGCAGGAGTTCGGTGGTCGGCGGGTTTGATCCACGGCGGAAGGCCCTCGCAGCGGAGGCGCCGGAGTTTCGGGCGGCGCACTGGAGGCGGACGACGGAGGTTAGGTTTTTCCCCCCTCTTCTTATTCTTGTGTTGAGGGTGGTGGTAATGGCGACGGCCGGAGTTCGGGTTTGCAGCAGGTGGCGTTGGTGGGTACTGGGATGGATCGGAACGATGATGGTGATGGCGGAGGTACTGGTGGTGTGGAGGCTGGGTTCGGCCGAGGCCGTAGATGGAGTCGGGTAGACGGGTTAGAGCGGCGACACAAGGGAGGCAGGGTGATGGTACAGGAACGACAGGGAGGAGTAGGGGATAGGGTAAGTCGTGTCGAGGGTGTTTGACACGACGGGGATGGAGGTCCGGATCTGTCGGGCTTGATTAATAATGTATTTGTATGGAAAAATATAGTGGAGGAGATGAGGCACAGACACGATGCACTTGTTGATGCCAAATTTCTGGAGGAGTACCTCTCCTTTTATAGGAGGTGGAAATTCCCAGTTAGATAGGAATCGGGTTTGATTTAAATCCCAATTAGATAATTCCCCTATTAATTTAAATAGATTTAAAGTCAATTCAACAAAATCCAAATCCAATTCAAATTAATTCCAATCCAAATTAATTCTATACTTCATTTAAAATATTTTAAATAAAGCGAATAAAATCCTTTGTAATTTAAATTACCATATTTAATCAAATATTAAAATTAACAAAATCCTAAATATCATTTTCATAGTTAAATAATTATGGAAGTAATTAATTTCGAAAATCACCATAAATACTTAAATATTAAATCATAACTAGCTTTTGTAAATAACAAAATTTATTAATAAACAAATTTCGAATTTCGCAAATATCTAGAATATTCTTATATAAACAAAATCTCCAAATCAATATTTATTTTCAAATGGCGAAATAAATAACTCTTTTTGAAATTAAAATATTTATCATATGTACTTTTCCTATAAAATAAAGTTTAAAAAAATGTTTTTAACTCGTTGAGCAATACGAAGTGCAATCTCGCTCGCCACGCAAATAAAAATGCGAACTTGTATGCGACGTACGAAGTACAAAATAGATACGAAAAATATATAAAAAAAATCATAGTAGAAATTTAGGGGGCTTACATCCTACCCAACTTAAAAGAATTTCGTCCTCGAAATTTAGGAAAAATTAGGGTAGGTAAGGCGAAGGAGATTGAAGCAGTATAATCGATAAGAATTTGATTCATATTGAACAAAAAGGCAATCAATTGTTTGACGAGAATGAAACGACATTTCAATGGCAGTATGTCATTTGATCGTTAAAAAATTTTTGATGGTTTTTTTTTTATCATGACAATCAATCAATGACTAAGCTCGATCAACCTTAACATTAACCTAAAAAGCAACCTCATAAGTAGGTAATAACTCCTTAATCCTTGATATCGTCAATGTTTATGTAATCTCCCTTATCATAATTTGTTCTTTCCAAAATTAACTTCCGAACCATGTTCCCTTTTAACAAAACAATTTCGATCATAATTGTACTCTAAATTCCTCTATCTCGTCCTAGAATTTCAATAGTCTCAATTTTTGAATCCATAAATCTCCCTTATACTAGCTCACTTATATATATATATCTTCCTAAGTTATAATTTCCTCTAAAATTAAAATTCCAAACCTTCCACCAATTGGCCCAAGTAAAAGTTAAAATCTTCTTTCTACAATTTGTATTATTGGTCGATGTACGATGCATCAATAGGTATCAAAAATCCGTCTTCAATGTTTGATAAATCTCGAAAACTAACGTATACCTTCATAACTCAATCTTCTATCATCATAATTAAAATTTCCTCAAATATTTATTAGTCTCTCTCGAAAATTTGAATTCAACAATCTTTTCTTTTTGATGGTAGAAATGAACTCATCTTGCTTCATATTCATAATCAACTTAGAACTTGATTCTCCATGCATCAAAATGTAAGGTTTCTTTCTTCAATCAATTGGTTATCCTTGAAAACTATCGTCATAACACTATATGTTATCGAAGGCACGCCAACATTGTTTTTATCAAAAAAATTTGCATCCATAAATTTAATATATAACTTTGGTTCTTAAACAACCAACACTCTAGAAGATTCTTCACTCGATATATAGTTACCTTAAAACAAAATTTGAAATCCGAGAAGTCTATTTATCCTTGAGTGTTTCGTCAAAACATAATATATCCTTCCTTACTTCATTGATTCAGATTTATTGCACATTTCCATTTATGTCCCTCCTATAGCTCATAATCTCGTAATTATCTTAACCACTTTATTATTCATCCATGTTGTGGGGTTCTCCAATCTAATCTCTACTAACCCAAGATTGTCATGATCAAATGTCATTTCGCATAAGGAAATCATACAAGGAACAAGGTGGCATAAACAATGGAGAATTCATAGCGAAGTATGAAGAAGCAATTTAATTGGAAGGAAAAAAGTAAGTGTTGCTAATATTGCATTAAGAGTAAAAGGTGGTATGGGTCTAAGTGATTCAAGATAATACAAGAAAATAAATTGACAAGGGTTAAGCAGTCAAGATAAAACACAAGGTTAAGCATTTAAGGGATTTAGCATATCGCAATCGGGCCGAAGATTCGAGTCGAGGTTGAGTCCATATATATAGTCAAAAGTATATCGGCACCATGGTATAGGTTATAGTTAGTCTTTATGACCCGAAAGTCGTGCCATAAAAATAGAGTACAAGGGGATGTATTTTAGTGGCACGTGATATACCTACATGAAGGTGGGCTCGTGTAGGTCTTGCTTGTGAAATTGGTTGGAAGGAAAAGTCTAGTGTTGTGCTCCAAATATCAAAGTCACGATAGGGACGTCAAATGATCAAAAATAGAAAGTGGATTTTCATAAGGTACTAATTAATGCACGAAAATAAAAGGTTTAAGGCACGAAGTAAAGATAATTATGAATCTCGTAGGTCAAGGTAAAGTAAGTTAGAGGCACAGTTTCTAGAGAGAAAATAGTCTCATAGATAAGGGTATGGTCAAGAGAACGACTCTAATCATTTCTAAGTTTCAAACAAGTAGATGGTCACAAATAATGATCTAGATTCGAGGAAAGTCGAGTAAGTCAAAGATATGTTCATCGGGTTGGTCGATGACTAACTATACTTGTGTATATGCAATATTATAGTCATAGGTGGCATGGCAATCTAATGTGGAATACTTCTATCTTACTAGGGGACCTTACTTGTTTCTTGGTCCTTCACCAATATATTATTTAATCTAAGATTTCAAGTTCCTCAAAATTTTCTCAATAAAATTTCCAAGATCCTTCGCCAAAATTTCAATTATCTTAGACTGTGAACTTTAATCACAATTTAAATCTCTAATAAATCTCGAAACAACTCTTGTGTATTACAAATCGAATAATAACCCCTTTTTTTTCTTTTTCTTTTTTCAAATCTTAAACTCAACATTTAATAAGTTTATCCGTCGAAATTCATACTACAAAATGAAACATTTAAATAACTCCCGAATTTAATTCTATATCCTTCAAATGTGTATATCAAGCTTCCAATAAGTCACAACTACTCCCTTTTTTTTCTAAAATTTAAATATCCATAATCAAGACTTTAAACTCGACATCTCTATAACTTATATATCATAGATCATATGAGCAAATTTTAAATATTTAAATTTTTTCCTTCAAAGTCGATTCCATATCTTCCAAAAATATTTCAAACAAAATTTTTACCATTATCTCTTCAAGCTCAAAATTAAATACTTATAATTCGTAAATCGTAGAATCAATTTAAAATCTCAAGCTCTCTAATGAACCGTAAATCATAACCCTCCACATTCTCTAGTCGTTTAAAACTCACAACTTATAAAATTTAAACACTTTAATAAATTCGAGATAAACTTTAACAAATTCAATCCAACTTGAACTTAATCGTAAATCATGTGTCAAAAGATGTTTTTTTTCCAATTCGGGTTCATATCCCAATAAATCATAAACTATTTCACGATTTCCAAAAATCATAAATCATAAATTGTTTTCTCGATCTTGCTATTCTCTCGTGTACACCACCATGTAATAGCAAAATAAAATTCCAACTATTATTTTAAAGTGGTAATATGCTACTACCCAACTTGAAATTAACTAATCCTTAAAATTATACTTTCTAGAGAAATAAATTCCTTTGTAACTCAAATAAAATTCCAATGCATACTAATTGCCAAATGCAATCCATCTAGCCATGTGTTTAACCTATGGGCATATACTAGTGTAGTCATCTTACTAAAATACGAAACTAAGAATTTACGGTGGAAGGAGTCAAGCAAGATGCAAATCAAGAAGGTCGAACGAGAGTTCAGAATTTGAAGTCAAGGAAGGAAGTCAAGTAGGTGGATGAGATTCTAAACTCTAATCCTATATTACAGGTCCGTTTGGTTCAATCATGTAACCGAAACGGCAAACTCGACCTGCATGGGCCACCACAAAAACATGTAACGCCCAAGTCCCAAAATATGTGGGACTAGAACGTAATCATGCCAGCTGTATACATACGAAGTATATGGACCCTCGTATATATACATAAGCTGTAAAATGCAGTAACCAAGGCACTAAATCTCATCCACGAAGATGAATATGATATAAAAGTAACTTTGAATTTGTCATGTACACAATAGTTGGGCGGAGACAAAGTCCACTACCAACCAAATTAAATATGGAAAAATATACAAGGAAAGAATTTAGTAAGCGAGAGCAATGGCGAGTCCAAGAGCAATCACCACGAAGGAAGGAATGGCCTTAGCTAGAGCACCTGCAGAGATACAAGAACACACACCTGGCGAGATAACCAGGTCCTCAGAGGGACGTAATAAGATACATCAACATGCCATAAAATACTGAATATAAAACATGCCATAATCAAAGAAAGTGACAAGACATAAATAGGGTAAACTAACCAACTAAAGTGAACATGCAGTTAAGAACAAACCTTTCGTCGCATGAGCCCTGACTGTAATGGGATCTAGTATAGTCCCCACTTGGGCACCAGTGACCGAGAGCATGACGTTCAAAAACGACAGTGGCCAACCTGAGAGGCTCATACCCGTATCTCCAGAGGAGCTTTCGGGTTATAGGGGAAGTGCAATCGAAGCCCATACGACAAGGAAATGTTCTTCCCACCCAATGTACCTATCATGTCGCATCCACGACCATGTAACACTACTAACCGTCAAGTCTTCTAACATACATCTATTGACAGTTAGACCTATCGCACGTCCTGCACGCATCAGTGATCAGCCAACACGCAAGTCCATAGACTATATGCTACTCATATCTCACACATCTCGTGGCACATCAGTGTCAAAGTTTATGTAATGCACTAAACTAGAGGTGGTCCCTTAACTCTAGGTCCATATGCAACCAAAGGATAAATAACAAAATACAATTAATATCACTGAGCAGGCGGTAATCAAGAACTAGAAATATATGAACAGTGATATGTAATAAAATAAAATGTAGACTAATTTATAAACAGTAAATTGTGGCAAGGTATCTTGCCTGGGGTGTCGTCTGGTGGTGCGATGTTTCCGACAAGTCCTGATTGTTCACTAGCCATAGTCAACGTAATGATCCGAAATTGCGGGAGAATAGGAACAAGTGATTAGTCATGAGTAATAAGAAATTGGGAGAATTTGTGGAGTAGGTAGATATATAAATTCTTAGTAGTATTCATATTATCTTAAAAAATATGCTTACTTGTAAAAATCCATTTACGGGAATATTTTGTATATATAATAATTTTTTTGAAAATAATATCTTATTAGTCAAATACTCTAAGTTGTAAATAGTGGAAACTATTTTTCATAATTTAAAAATATCTATTTTAGATAAAATACTTCTAAATCATTTTAGACCAAAAAGTATAACTGGTCAATCGAAAATAATATTTTAGTGTTTTAAAAACTATCTTAAAATTTTGCTAGAAAATATTTGTTCAATTAAAATAATAGTTATAATAATAATGTAAATAATAATTTTTAACAAATAATAATAACATGATTCCTAAATTTTGCAAATAATTAATACTAATAATAATAATGATGAGAATAATAAAAATAATAATTAAATAACAGTATTAATAATCTTAATAGTAATATTAATAACAATAATGGTGATAATAATGATAATAATAAAAAGATAATAATAAATAATAATGATTTAATAATAATGATTTAATACTAATAGTAATATAATAATGATGAGAATATAACACTACAACCAAACCCACAGGACCATAGCTCATCCCTTCTCCCCCCTCATTGATTTCGAGAGAGAGAGAGAGGAGTGAAATGGAAAAAGGGTTGGGAAAGGAAAAGTGGGTTCTCACCAGCGGTCGGTCGGGGCGGCGATCGGCACCGGCGCTGGCGCTCGGTCCGGCGGAGGAGCCGCTGGGGAGCACGGCGGAAGCGGTCAGGTGGAGGAGAGGGTTTGGGCGGCGCTAGGTGGTCCGATGGAGGCGACGCGGAAGGAGAACGGCGTCGGCGCAACCGTGATGACGGCGGCCGTAGGGGTCTGGTCGCCGGTGGCGGCGGGGAGAGTGGCTGGCCTGCGCGGGACGGGAAGAGGAGCGGCGGATGGGGGTTTTCCAACGGCGGCAGGCGGTGTTCACGCGGGTTGGGGCGGAGCTGCGCTCGCGCGGACGGCGGCCAAGGCTACGGCGGAGGCGCCGAATTTGCGGAAGGAAGAGATCGGCGGAGATGGCACCGACTTCGGAGGAGACGGCGCAGGAGTTCGGTGGTCGGCGGGTTTGATCAACGGCGGAAGGCCCTCGTAGCGGAGGCGCCGGAGTTTCGGGCGGCGCACTGGAGGCGGACGACGGAGGTTAGGTTTTCCTTTCTCTTCTTATTTTTGTGTTGAGGGTGGTGGTAATGGCGACGGCCGGAGTTCGGGTTTGCAGCAGGTGGCGTTGGTGGGTGCTGTCGGGATGGATCGGAACGATGATGGTGATGACGGAGGTACTGGTGGTGTGGAGGCTAGGTTCGGCCGAGGCCGTAGATGGAGTCGGGTAGACGGGTTAGAGCGGCGACACAAGGGAGGCAGGGTGATGGTACGGGAACGACAGGGAGGAGTAGGGGATAGGGTACGTCGTGTCGAGGGTGTTTGACACGACGGGGATGGAGGTCCGGATCTGTCGGGCTTGATTAATAATGTATTTGTATGGAAAAATATAGTGGAGGAGATGAGGCACAGACACGATGCACTTGTTGATGCTAAATTTCTGGAGGAGTACCTCTCCTTTTATAGGAGGTGGGAATTTCCAGTTAGATAGAAATCGGGTTTGATTTAAATCCCAATTAGATAATTCCCCTATTAATTTAAATAGATTTAAAGTCAATTCAACAAAATCCAAATCCAATTCAAATTAATTCCAATCCAAATTAATTCTATACTTCATTTAAAATATTTTAAATAAAGAGAATAAAATTCTTTGTAATTTAAATTACCATATTTAATCAAATATTAAAATTAACAAAATTCTAAATATCATTTTCATAGTTAAATAATTATGGAAGTAATTAATTTCGAAAATCACCATAAATACTTAAATATTAAATCATAACTAGCTTTTGAAAATAACAAAATTTATTAATAAACAAATTTCGAATTTCGCAAATATCTTGAATATTTCTTATATAAACAAAATCTCCAAATCAATATTTATTTTCAAATGGCAAAATAAATAACTCTTTTTGAAATTAAAATATTTATCATATGTACTTTTCCTATAAAATAAAGTTTATAAAAATGTTTTTCACTCGTTGAGCAATACGAAGTGCAATCTCGCTCGCCACGCAAATAAAAATGCGAACTTGTATGCGACGTACGAAGTACAAAATAGATACGAAAAATATATAAAAAAAATCGTAGTAGAAATTTAGGGGGCTTACACCACATAAAACCCCTATATGGCTGTCATGTTTCCCACTTCAAACACCCCACAACAGCCCACATTTCCCACTATTTGCTGTCATGAACAAGCCTACATAACCCCCTCTAGTGGCTGTCCAAATTGCTATCAAAATAGCCACAAACAGTCCATGTTTTCCCCTATAGGACGGCTCCAAATAACAGCCCAAAAACCATCAAATCAGTCCATATTTTCTCCCCCCTAGATGCTGTCCAAAACAGCCTCCATTTCCACCCGTTTTGCTGTCCTAATCCCCACATTGCAGCCCCCTAAACCTCATGGCAGTTCCCCTCACTTAACCTTCAAAACAGCCCCCACAAGCCTTCTAAATCAGTCCACTTTGAACCCCATATCAGTCCACACATTGCCATTGTGTGTATGTGTGTGTTTGTGAGTTGTGTGTGTGTGTGAGAGCCTACAAGTGAGTGGTTAGTAACCTATAGTATATCCTATAGCTAAATCAATAGGAAACCTATAGGAAACCTATGAGAGTGATGAATATAGGAGTGTGTCATGAGAGTGAGTGGTGTAGATGAGTGTGGTAGAGAAAAGGGTTAAATTCATGATATAGTTAAGGTAATAGGGTAAATTGATACCCCGTATCCTAACATGGCCTAGATACCTAGGATACCCAAATTTCTTGGTAGATAAACCTTAGATAGGTTGATATCTAGCTACCCTAAGGAGCCTAGGCTAGTACCATGGGTATTTGCGGGGTTTCCTTGGTATTGGGCAAGGTATCGGGATTTACCTTAGAAGGGTAAATACTAGTTTTGCCTAGAAATAGGATATTGGTGTTAGAAGCCTAAGATAGAGTTAGAACTTAATTCCCGTGGTTGGTAATGATCGAATATGGTGCTCATAGACTAGTTTTGACGTCGGTTGACCTTTTTGACCAAAAGTCAACAAAAGTCAACCGAGAGTCAAACTTAGTTTTTAAGCGACCCCATTTGACCGAAACCAATCCTGAGTTGACCAGTTGACTAAAAGTCAACAGCTGGTCAACATTAGATTAGTTTGACCTAGGGTTGACCTAGAGTTGACCAGAGTTGACTAGAGTTGACCAGAGTTTACTTTTTGACCAAAAGTCAACTGCAAGTCAACCGTTGATCCCGATTGACCTAGTTTGACTTGAATTGACTCCCAGTGACCTAGTATGACCTAGTATGAACCAGTATGACCTAGTATGACTCAGTTTGACCAAGATTGACCTAGTTTTGACTTAGACTTGCATTCATGGATTATATTAGTTTCCTTTTTCAGCATTAAGCCCTGTTTGACTCATAGTATCTTATTTTAGGTCTGTGATCACTCTGAGCGTCTGTTCACCCTATCAGCTCAGGACCACAGTCGAGTACATTCATTGATAGTTTTTATTGTCTTGATATCTACTATATCCGATTCAGTCATAGTGTTTTACTTGATTCCTGACACGACGTTTCACGGACTAGTATACGTCGGATCCTGTCATAAGATGTTATTCCTAGACTCTCTTGGTATATGAGTATATGATATTCCTGTGTTCCTGTACTTATATAGACACTGATTTGGGAGTGGGCTGGCCCCCTACTCCTGAACCCCGTGTCATGATGTGCCATGTCCGTATCCGTAATACTATTCGGGGATGGAGGAATTATTAGGGGATATGTGATCAAAACCTTCCTGTAACTATATTTTGCTAGCGTCACCCTCACCTCACGTAGGGTGTTGCAGATACCCCAATACCAGTTATCCAGGTTGGACGGCATGATTCTCCGTTGAGTATACCGCGGATTGCCGGGCCAAGTGGATAACCATCTCTTGCTTCCTTAGCCGATCACATATCGCTCTAATAGTTCAAATCACTTTTTTACATTTATTGTCATATCTTATATTTCCAGTTCAGCTTTACTTACTGTACTTTCACCATGCTATGATTCATTTCTCATATACTCTACCTGCCTTTTATACTGTACCATGATTTGAGACTAAGTTCTGTTTGAAGGAAGGGTTACAACTCCGGTCCTTATTTGGTTCAAGGGTTGTAACTCGGCTTTCAAATGGTTCCCAAGTCGCATATATCTTTTGTCTTATATTTCATTATTGCTGTCTCTTATAGTATTTTTCAATTCATATGGAACTGCTGTTGGTGTTTGTACTTGCTTATTTTTCTGACAGGATACCGTTGACAAATTTTACAGATGACTCTGAGATTGACTGCCCGACCTACTATGGGGTTGAGTCTGATGGACTAGATTTAGACCGTGGCTTATTGGTAGAGCCACTGGACTTTGCTCACCCTGAGTAGCATAGTTTAGTTAGGTTTGCCTGGCCTGCGAGCCAGCTAGTATATTTCAGTTTGTAGTATCTTTATACTTATATTTTCTGAGACTCTGGATGTTGTGTTATCTCTGACTTGTGGATCTTGGACTCACTTCCTGTTTTATCTATCATATTTCCTTTTCATGCTATCTACCTTAGTTTGATATTTGTGATTGAGACTGTATTGCTATGTCACCTCCATTCGGAGTGTATATACTGTACAGGTACATTTATTTGTTTTAGTCGTAGTATTTACAGACCCTATATACAGCGTTCTACCGCCAATTCTGCGGTGTAGGCTGGACGTAACCACGTGCTCGTGCCCCTCTTCAGGGTACGGGTCGTGACACATTTTTGTGGTGGCCCATACAGGTCAGTGTCGCAACTAGTGCGAACTCGTAATGGTGCTCGACTTAGAGCACTAATTACGAGCCTGCAACTATGACGTAGGATCTAGGGTATGGTAGGAGTTACTCAATCATATTTTAGGAAAATTCTGATCTTTTGATTACCATGACAACTCTTCTTGCATTTGAATTCAATTGTCCTCCTTTGATAATATCTTATTTTGTGCCATATTGATCTCTTGGGTTCAATTCATCTTCAGGATGACGGTGACTCGTTCTCAGGCGGCAGGGCCTAGTACAGTTCTAGAGAGGTCAGATCCGGGAGGTCTTCCACCTCCGGCTACGGGAGTAGCAGTCGAGAGAGCAGTAGCCTCAGTCCCTGTCCTTCAGGCAGGAGTAGCAGCGGCAGTTCCCGGAGGTCTTCCACCTCCAGCTGGGGGAGCTGCAGTTCAGGAAGCTGCCACATCAGTCCCTGCCCTTCAGACGGGAGCGGCAGTGACGGTTTCAGGAGGTCTTCCACCTCCAGCAGCGAGACCGTCCATGGTCATCCCTGACATTCTTCTACCACCACCTCAGCTACCGACAGATGCTCAGGGGATGATGGCCCTCCTGCAGCAGATGCTGCAGACGCAGAGAGCACAAGCAGAGGCACAGCACCGTCAGGCAGAGGTACTGCGACAGACCATGGAGAACTCGCATCAGCTAGCTATGGCAGCAGTGGAGAGAGGTGCACAGGCTAGAGTTCAGGGAGCACCAGTACAGCAGCAGGGCCAGAAGAGGCCCGGTACACACCTCTACTTCAGAAAGATGAACCCGCGGGAGTTCAGGGGTACCGAGGGTAGCCTATACGCGGACGACTGGCTAGAGGATGTCCAGCAGAGTCTAGAGTTGGCAGAGGTCCCGAGAGGTCTGTGGGTGACGTCTGCAGTGAGCAAGTTCTTCGATATAGCACTGACTTAGTACCGTACGGATCCGCGTACGTCAGTGAGAGGTTTGTCTTGGGAGGACTTCAGGAAGCTCTTTAAGGAGAAGTTCTACCCGAACGTAGCCGTGTCAGCTTTGGAGGGACAGTTTGCCAGTTTGGTACAGGGGAACTCATCGGTGGACGAGTACGCAGCGGAGTTCTTCCGTTTGAGCAGGTTTGCACCCAGTTTGGTTCAGGATGAGGGGTACAAGCCTCGGAAGTTCAGGAGGGGTCTCAACCATACAGTGCGCACTCGCACATCTGGGCGACGAGACACGACCTTCGAGCAGATCCTTATAGAGGCTCAGATTTCAGAGAAGGATTTCGGCCTCAGGCCGAAGAGGAGCAGCGACGCTCTTGGAGCTAGTTCGAGTGCAGGGCCAGCGAAGCACCCACACTTCCAGCAGAGGCAGTTTCAGCAGCAGCAGCCTTAGTTACAGTTCCAGCAGGCACCGGCACGTGCCCAGCAGCACCAGGGATAGGGCGAGAGGCAGGCCATCCAGTGTACCTTTTGCAAGAAGACAGGGCACACCGGGGAGGTCTGTAGATTGAGGCTGGGAGTTTGCCTGTTCTGTGGAGCTCCAGATCACCAGATGAGGGACTGTGCTGTCCGTGCAGCCAGACAGACAGGCCAGGATAGAGTACGGCAGGCTAGAGAAGGCCAGCAAGGGCGCACGTTCGCCATGGCAGTTGAGCCCACGCAGGCAGTAGCAGAGCAGATAGTAGGTTCCAATCTTTCGATCTCATTTCCGTATTGCTTCCTCATAAACTGTCTTGAACTTCGATTCTATCTGTTCTTTGCTCGTTGGATGAAATTTTGTTCTTGTGATGTGACATTTTTTGAGATAAGTCATATGGGCTAGGTCACCTCGATTATGAGACTTAGAATCCTCTTGGATCATGCTAGCAGGCAGAGTGGGGACATATAGTCGGACTATGGACGTATCTCTCGGGTGTGAAAATTTAAGGTTTTCGCTGCCAAGCTAGCGACAAGGCAAAAATTTTAAATACCATAATTTTAGAGGTATGTACCGTAGCTGAGGACTCTGTGATTATCGTAGCCTTGCTCACTGGCATGATGGAGATTCTGAGTATCATGATTATTGGACAGACCCATACGATTATCAAATTGCATAAATTTTCTGTGTTTGTTTCGTTTTAAATTTTTGGATGATTTTTTTTTAAGGTGGATAGACTTATATTTGAGAGTAATTTTAAATTTTATAAATTTAGTCATTTAATTCCTATTTGACTTTTGAGATTTTATTCATTTTAAAATTTTAGCCATGACTTGTAAATTTGAAATTTTACTATTGTTTGGTTTTAATTTCGAGGACAAAATTTTTTTTAAGGTGGATAGATTTGTCACCCCCAGTTTTCATGAATAGGGGTATTTTGGTAATTTTCTACTTTAAAAATTATTTTGGAATTATTTATTTATTATTTGTATTATTTTGGGGTTATTTGAATCGGGTTCGAATTTTAACTCATTTCGACTTGTTTTGACTTGTTTCGGGGACCCGGGGTAGTTTTGACCTTAGCGGGCCCACACACTAGCTAGCCATGGCCCACAATATTACCATCAAAAGTTAGAGGGATTTGTCATGACTCCATGGATTAGGTTAGACCTAATTAGAACATTAGATTTACATTTTTTTAACCCCCAAACCCTAAGCAACATTGTAAGGAACTAATAAAACAATTAGAGGGACAAACTTGTAAATAGGAAAAAAGGGGTTTTGGACTATACTTGGCCGGCCACACATGTAGGGGGTAGGTGGGAGAGAGAAAACCACTTTATTTTGTTCTCATCCACTTCTTCTTCTTCTTCTCCAAAGGTTCCTTCCATTTTTGAGAGCTCACCATTGTTCCATCTCCAAATAGGTAAAAACCCTTCTCTAAAATAATTTCTATTTCATGTAGAATGGTTAGGAAACCCATAGGAATGTGTCCCATGGTTGTGTCTCCATTAGAGACCATTTTGTGTCCTTTTGGACATTTTAGAGGTGTCCAATATGTAGGATTGTGTCCTAATGGAGAAAACTCTATTTGGACACTTGTAGAATTATTGGTGTGTTGTTTTGATGCTATTCTAGCTTGATTCCAGATTTTTACATGTTTTGAGAATGTATTTTTCCATGTATCATATTCCTATAATTTATATATATGTGGTTATATATATATATATATATATATATATATATATATATATATATATATATATATATATCTCTTTATCTATATATATATATATATATATAAAATATATATATATATATATGGAGGATTATATATTATGTGTTGTGTGTGGCTTGTGTTGTGTGGGGGAGAGCTTGACATGGTCGGCCAAGAGAGGGCATGGGTTTGTGTGTGTGTTTGTTAGTGAGGGAGTGGTGTTTGTTGGTATGTTAGAGTGGTTAGTGAAGGAATTGGTAGAGTGGATATAGAGGAGATATAGAGAGGGATATAAAGGAGTGTTGTAGAGTGTTTTAGAGAGGGGAGAAGCCAATCATGGCTGTCCCATTTTCTGGGAACAAGCCCCATTTGCTGCCATCAAAACAGTCCATATATTGCCATAAAAACAGCCCACATAAAACCCCTATATGGCTTTCATGTTTCCCACTTCAAACACCCCACAACAGCCCACATTTCCCCTATTTGCTGTCATGAACAAGCCCACATAACCCCCTCTAGTGGCTGTCCAAATTGCTATCAAAACAGCCACAAACAGTCCATGTTTTCCCCTATAGGACAGCTCCAAATAACAGCCCCAAAACCATCAAATCAGTCCACATTTTCTTCCCCCTAGATGCTGTCCAAAACAGCCTCCATTTCCACCCATTTTGCTGTCCTAATCCCCACATTGCAGCCCCCTAAACCTCATGGCAGTTCCCCTCACTTAACCCTTCAAAACAGCCCCCACAAGCCTTCTAAATCAGTCCACTTTGAACCCCATATCAGTCCACACATTGCCATTGTGTGTATGTGTGTGTTTGTGAGTTATGTGTGTGTGTGTGAGCCTACAAGTGAGTGGTTAGTAACCTATAGTATATCCTATAGCTAAATCAATAGGAAACCTAAAGGAAACCTATGAGAGTGATGAATATAGGAGTGTGTCATGAGAGTGAGTGGTGTAGATGAGTATGGTAGAGAAAATGGTAAAATTCATGATATAGTTAAGGTAATAGGATAAATCGATACCCTGTATCCTAACATGGCCTAGATACCTAGGATACCCAAATTTCTTGGTAGGTAAACCTTAGATAGGTTGATATCTAGCTACCCTAAGGAGCCTAGGCTAGTACCATGGGTATTTGCGGGATTTCCTTGGTATTGGGCAAGGTATCGGGATTTACCTTAGAAGGATAAATACTTGTTTTGCCTAGAAATAGGATATTGGTGTTAGAAGCCTAAGATAGAGTTAGAACGTGATTCCCGTGGTTGGTAATGATCGAATATGGTGCTCATAGACTAGTTTTGACGTCGGTTGACATTTTTGACGAAAAGTCAACAAAAGTCAACCGAGAGTCAAACTTAGTCTTTAGGCGACCCGATTTGACCGAAACCAATCCAGAGTTGACCAGTTGACTGAAAGTCAATAGTTAGTCAACATTAGACTAGTTTGACCTAGGGTTGACCTAAAGTTGACCAGAGTTAACCAGAGTTGACCAAAGTTGACTTTTTGACCAAAAGTCAACTGTACGTCAACCAACCGTTGATCCCGATTGACCTAGTTTGACTTGATTGACTCCCGGTGACCTAGTATGACCTAGTATGAACTAGTATGACCTAGTATGACTCAGTTTGACCAAGATTGACCTAGTTTTGACTTAGACTTGCATTCATGGATTATATTAGTTTCTTTTTTCAGCATTAAACCCTGTTTGACTCATAGTATCTTATTTTAGGTCTGTGATCACTCTGTGCGTCTGTTCACCCTATCAGCTCAGGACCACAGGCGAGTACATTCACTGATAGTTTTCATTATCTTGATATCTACTATATTCGATTCAGTCGTAGTATTTTTCTTGATTCCTGACACGACGTTTCATGGACTAATATACGTCGGATCCTGTCATGAGATGTTATTCCAAGACTCTCTTGGTATATGAGTATGTGATATTCCTGTGTTCATGTACTTATATAGACACTGATTTGGGAGTGGGCTGGCCCCCTGCTCTTGAACCCCGTGTCATGACGTGCCATGTCCGGATCCGTGATACTATTCGGGGATGGGGGAATTATTAGGGGATATGTGATCAAAACCTTCCTGTAACTATATTTTGCTAGCGCCACCCTCACCTCACGTAGGGTGTTGCAGACACCCCATTACCAGTTATCCAGGTTAGACGGCATGATTCTCCGTTGAGTACACCACGGATTGCCGGGCCAAGTGGGTAACCATCTCTTGCTTCCCTAGCCGATCACATATTACTCTAATAGTTCAAATCACTTTTTTACATTTATTGTCATATCTTATATTTCCAGTTCAGCTTTACTTACTGTACTTTCACCATGCTATGATTCATTTCTCACATGCTCTACCTGCCTTTTATACTGTACCATGATTTGAGACTAAGTTCTGTTTGAAGGAAGGGTTACAACTCCGGTCCTTGTTTGGTTCAAGGGTTGTAACTCGGCTTTCAAATGGTTCCCAAGTCGCATATATCTTTTGTCTTGTATTTCATTATTGCTGTCTCTTATAGTATTTTTCAATTCATATGGAACTGCTGTTGGTGTTTGTACTTGCTCATTTTCCTGACAGGATACCGTTGACAAATTTTACAGATGACTCTGAGACTGACTGCCCGACCTACTATGGGGTTGAGTCTGACGGACTAGATTTAGACCGTGGCTTATTGGTAGAGCCACTAGACTTTGCTCACCCTGAGTAGCATAGTTTAGTTAGGTTTGCCTGGCCTACGAGCCAGCTAGTATATTTCAGTTTGTAGTATCTTTATACTTATATTTTCTGAGACTCTGGATGTTGTGTTATCTCTGACTTGTGGATCTTGGACTCACTTCCTATTTTATCTATCATATTTCCTTTCCATGCTATCTACCTTAGTTTGATATTTGTGATTGAGACTGTATTGCTATGTCACCTCCATTCGGAATGTATATACTGTACAGGTACATTTATTTATTTTAGTCGTAGTATTTATAGACCCTATATACAGCGTTCTACCCCCGATTCTGCAGCGTAGGCTGGACGTAACCACGTACTCGTGCCCCTCTTCAGGGTACGGGTCGTGACACATTTTTGTGGTAGCCCATGCAGGTCAGTGTCGCAACTAGTACGAACTCGTAATGGTGCTCGACTTAGAGCGCTAATTACGAGCCTGCGACTAGGATATAGGATCTAGGGTATGGTAGGAGTTACTCAATCACGTTTTAGGAAAATTCTGATCTTTTGATTACCATGACAACTCTTCTTGCATTTGAATTCAATTGTCCTCCTTTAATAATATCTTATCTTATGCCATATTGATCTCTTGGGTTCAATTCATCTTCAGGATGATGGTGACTCGTTCTCAGGCGACAGAGCCTAGTACAGTTCCAGAGAGGTCAGATCCGGGAGGTCTTTCACCTCCGGCTACGGGAGTAGCAGTCGAGAGAGCAGTAGCCTCAATCCCTGCCCTTCAGGCAAGAGTAGCAGCGATAGTTCCCGGAGGTCTTCCACCTCCAGCTGGGGGAGCTGCAGTTCAGGGAGCTGCCACATCAGTCCCTGTCCTTCAGGCGGGAGCGGCAGCGACAGTTTCAGGAGGTCTTCCACCTCCAGCAGCGAGACCGTCCATGGTCATCCCTGACATTCTTCTACCGCCGCCTCAGCTACCGACAGATGCTCAGGAGATGATGGCCCTTCTGCAGCAGATACTGCAGACGCAGAGAGCACATGCAGAGGCACAGCACCGTCAGACAAAGTTGCTGCGACAGACCATGGAGAACTCGTATCAACTAGCTATGGCAGCAGTGGAGAGAGGTGCACAGGCTAGAGTTCAGGGAGCACCAGTACAGCAGCAGGGTCAGGAGAGGCCCGGTACACACCTCCACTTCAGAAAGATGAACCCGCGGGAGTTCAGGGGTACCGAGGGTATCCTATACGCGGACGACTGGCTAGAGGATGTCCAGTGGAGTCTAGAGTTGGCAGAGGTCCCGAGAGGTCTATGGATGACGTCTGTAGCGAGCCAGTTCTTCGATATAGCGCTGACTTGGTACCGTACGGATCCACGTGCGTCAGTGAGAGGTTTGTCTTGGGAGGACTTCAGGAAGCTCTTTAAGGAGAAGTTCTACCCGGACGTAGCCGTGTCAGCTTTTGAGGGACAGTTTGCCAGTTTGGTGCAGGAGAACTCGTCGGTGGACGAGTACGCAGCGGAGTTCTTTCGTTTGAGCAGGTTTGCACCCAGTTTGGTTCAGGATGAGGGGTGCAAGGCCCGGAAGTTCAGGAGGGGTCTCAACCATGCAGTGCGCACTCGCACATCTGGGCGACAAGACACGACCTTCGAGAAGATCCTTATGGAGGCTCAGATTTTAGAGGAGGATTTCGGCCTCAGGCCGAAGAGGAGCAGTGACGCTCTTGGAGCTAGTTCGAGTGCAGGGCCAACGAAGCGCCCACACTTCCAGCAGAGGCAGTTTCAGCAGCAGCAGCCTCAGTTGCAGTTCCAGCAGGCACCGGCGCGTGCCCAGCAGCACCAGGGACAGGACGAGAGGCAGGCCATCCGGTGTGCTTTCTGCAAGAAGACAGGGCACACCGGGAAGGTCTGTAGGTTGAGGCTGGGAGTTTGCCTGTTCTGTGGAGCTCCAGATCACCAGATGAGGGACTGTGCTGCCCGTGCAGCCAGACAGGCGAGCCAGGATAGAGTGCGGCAGGCTAGAGGAGGCCAGCAAGGGCGCACGTTCGCCATGGCAGTTGAGCCCACTCAGGCAGTAGCAGAGCAGATAGCAGGTTCCAATCTTTCGATCTTATTTTCGTATTGCTTCCTCATAAACTGTCATAAACTTCGATTCTATCTGTTCTTTGCTCGTTGGATGAATTTTTGTTCTTGTGATGTGATATTTTCTGAGATAAGTCGTATGGGCTAGGTCACCTCGATTATGAGATTTAGAATCCTCTAGGGTCATGCTAGTAGGCAGAGTGAGGACATATGGTCGGACTATGGATGTATCTCTCGGGTGTGGGAATTTAAGGTTTTCGCTGCCAAGCTAGCGGCAATGCAAAAATTTTAAATACCATAATTCTAGAGGTATGTACCATAGCTGAAGACTCTGTGATTATCTTAGCCTTGCTCACTGGCATGACGGAGATTCTGAGTATCATGATTATTGGACAGACGCATACGATTATCAAATTGCATGAATTTTCTGTGTTTGTTTCGTTTAAAGTTTTTGGATGATTTTTTTAAGGTGGACAGACTTATATTTGAGAGTAATTTTAAATTTTATAAATTTAGTCATTTAATTCCTGTTTGACTTTTGAGATTTTAATCATTTTAAAATTTTAGCCATGACATGTAAATTTGAAATTTTACTATTGTTTGGTTTTAATTTCGAGGACGAAATTTTTTTTAAGGTGGATAAATTTGTCACCCCCAGTTTTCATGAACAGGGGTATTTTGGTAATTTTCCACTTTAAAAATTATTTTGGAATTATTTATTTATTATTTGTATTATTTTGGGGTTATTTGAATCGGGTTCGAATTTCAACTCATTCCGACTTGTTTTGACTTGTTTCGGAGACCCGGGGTAGTTTTGACCTTAGCGGGCCCACACACTAGCTAGCCATGGCCCACAATATTACCATCAAAAGTTAGAGGGATTTGTCATGACTCCATGGATTAGGTTAGACCTAATTAGAACATTAGATTTATATTTTTTTTAACCCCCAAACCCGAAGCAACCTTGTAAGGAGCTAATAAAACAATTAGAGGGGCAAACTTGTAAATAGGAAAAAGGGGGTTTTGGACTATACTTGGCCGGCCACACATGTAGGGGGTGGGTAGGAGAGAGAAAACTACTTTCTTTTGTTCTCATCCACTTCTTCTTCTTCTTCTCCAAAGGTTCCTTCCATTTTTGAGAGCTCACCATTGTTCCATCTCCAAATAGGTAAAAACCCTTCTCTAAAATAATTTCCATTTCATGTAGAATGGTTAGGAAACCCATAGGAATGTGTCCCATGGTTGTGTCTCCATTAGAGACCATTTTGTGTCCTTTTGGACATTTTTAGAGGTGTCCAATATGTAGGATTGTGTCCTAATGGAGGAAACTCTATTTGGACACATGTAGAATTATTGGTGTGTTGTTTTGATGCTATTCTAACTTGATTCCAGATTTTTACATGTTTTGAGAATGTATTTTTCCATGTATCATATGCCTATAATATATATATATATATATATATATATATATATATATATATATATATTTTATATATATATATATATATACATATGTATATATATATATATATATATATATATATATATATATATATATATATATATATATATGGAGGATTATATATTATGTGTTGTGTGTGGCTTGTGTACATATATATATGTATACATATATATATATATGTATATATATGGAGGATTATATATTATGTGTTGTGTGTGGCTTGTGTTGTGTGGGGGAGAGCTTGACATGGTCGGCCAAGAGAGGGCATGGGTTTGTGTGTGTGTTTGTTAGTGAGGGAGTGGTGTTTGTTGGTATGTTAGAGTGGTTAGTGAAGGAATTGGTAGAGTGGATATAGAGGAGATATAGAGAGGGACATAAAGGAGTGTTGTTGAGTGTTTTAGAGTGGGGAGAAGCCAATCATGGCTGTCCCATTTCCTGGGAACAAGCCCCCATTTGCTGCCATCAAAACAGTCCCTATATTGCCATCAAAACAGCCCACATAAAACCCCTATATGGCTTTCATGTTTCCCACTTCAAACACCCCACAACAGCCCACATTTCCCCCTATTTGCTGTCATGAACAAGCCCACATAACCCCCTCTAGTGCCTGTCCAAATTGCTATCAAAATAGCCACAAATAGTCCATGTTTTCCCCTATAGGACAGCTCCAAATAACAGCCCAAAAACCATCAAATCAGTCCATATTTTCTTCCCCCTAGATGCTGTCCAAAACAGCCTCCATTTCTACCCATTTTGCTGTCCTAATCCCCACATTGCAGCCCCCTAAACCTCATGGCAGTTCCCCTCACTTAACCCTTCAAAACAGCCCCCACAAGCCTTCTAAATCAGTCCACTTTGAACCCCATATCAGTCCACACATTGCCATTGTGTGTATGTGTGTGTTTGTGAGTTGTGTGTGTGTGTGTGAGAGCCTACAAGTGAGTGGTTAGTAACCTATAGTATATCCTATAGCTAAATCAATAGGAAACCTAAAGGAAACCTATGAGAGTGATGAATATAGGAGTGTGTCATGAGAGTGAGTGGTGTAGATGAGTGTGGTAGAGAAAATGGTAAAATTCATGATATAGTTAAAGTAATAGGGTAAATCGATACCCCGTATCCTAACATGGCCTAGATACCTAGGATACCCAAATTTCTTGGTAGGTAAACCTTAGATAGGTTGATATCTAGCTACCCTAAGGAGCCTAGGCTAGTACCATGGGTATTTGCGGGATTTCCTTGGTATTGGGTAAGGTATCGGGATTTACCTTAGAAGGGTAAATACTAGTTTTGCCTAGAAATAGGATATTGGTGTTAGAAGCCTAAGATAGAGTTAGAACTTGATTCCCGTGGTTGGTAATGATCGAATATGGTGCTCATAGACTAGTTTTGACGTCGGTTGACCTTTTTGACCAAAAGTCAACAAAAGTCAACCGATAGTCAAACTTAGTCTTTAAGCGACCTGATTTGACCGAAACCAATCCAGAGTTGACCAGTTGACTGAAAGTCAACAGTTGGTCAACATTAGACTAGTTTGACCTAGGGTTGACCTAGAGTTGACTAGAGTTGACCCGAGTTGACTTTTTGACCAAAAGTCAACTGTAAGTCAACCGTTGATCCCGATTGACCTAGTTTGACTTGGATTGACTCCCAGTGACCTAGTATGACCTAGTATGAACTAGTATGACCTAGTATGACTCAGTTTGACCGAGATTGACCTAGTTTTGACTTAGACTTGCATTCATGGATTATATTAGTTTCCTTTTTCAGCATTAAGCCCTGTTTGACTCATAGTATCTTATTTTAGGTCTGTGATCACTCTGAGCATCTGTTCACCCTATCAGCTCTGGACCATAGGTGAGTACATTCACTGATAGTTTTTATTGTCTTGATATCTACTATATCCGATTCAGTCGTAGTGTTTTACTTGATTCCTGACACGACGTTTCACGGACTAGTATACGTCGGATCCTGTCATGAGATGTTATTCCTAGACTCTCTTGGTATATGAGTATGTGATATTCCTGTGTTCCTGTACTTATATAGATACTGATTTGGGAGTGGGCTGGCCCCCTGCTCTTGAACCCCATGTCATGACGTGCCATGTCCGGATCCATGATACTATTCGAGGATGGGGGAATTATTAGGGAAAATGTGATCAAAACCTTCATGTAACTATATTTTGCTAGCGTCACCCTCACCTCATGTAGGGTGTTGCAGACACCCATTACCAGTTATCCCGGTTGGACGGCATAATTCTCCGTTGAGTACACCGAGGATTATCGGGCTAAGTGGATAACCATCTCTTGCTTCCCTAGCCGATCATATATCGCTATAATAGTTCAAATCACTTTTTTACATTTATTATCATATCTTATATTTCCAGTTTAGCTTTACCTACTGTACTTTCACCATGCTATGATTCATTTCTCACATGCTCTACCTGCCTTTTATACTGTACCATGATTTGAGACTAAGTTCTGTTTGAAGGAAGGGTTACAACTCCGGTCCTTGTTTGGTTCAAGGGTTGTAACTCGGCTTTCAAATGGTTCCCAAGTCGCATATATCTTTTGTCTTGTATTTCATTATTGCTGTCTCTTATAGTATTTCTTAATTCATATGAAACTGCTGTTGGTGTTTGTACTTGCTCATTTTCCTGACAGGATACCGTTGACAAATTTTATAGATGACTCTGAGACTGACTGCCCGACCTACTATGGGGTTGAGTCTGATGGACTAGATTTAGACCGTGGCTTATTGGTAGAGCCACTGGACTTTGCTCACCCTGAGTAGCATAGTTTAGTTAGGTTTGCCTGGCCTGCGAGCCAGCTAGTATATTTCAATTTGTAGTATCTTTATACTTATATTTTCTGAGACTCTGGATGTTGTGTTATCTCTGACTTGTGGATCTTGGACTCACTTCCTGTTTTATCTATCATATTTCCTTTCCATGCTATCTACCTTAGTTTGATATTTGTGATTGAGACTGTATTGCTATGTCACCTCCATTCGGAGTGTATATACTGTACAGGTACATTTATTTGTTTTAGTCGTAGTATTTACAGACCCTATATACAGCGTTCTACCGCCGATTCTGCGGCGTAAGCTGGACGTAACCACGTGCTCGTGCCCCTCTTCAGGGTACGGGTGTAACAGAGGAGCACTGTCTGTCACCACGTGTGTCATGTCTCAAACCCTCTCGTGTCGTATCGGACACGTACGAACACGTGCACGGGGATTATACTGTGTTGGTGGCTGTCAATTTCGTGCACTGATACGCATGTCGTATCGCATGCACACGTGTCATGGACACGTATCAGTGTGTCCTAGCCCTAGCCCTAGACCTAATCGACACTTGGACACAACCACGAGGTCTGTGTCGTGTCGTGTACACTAGCACTGTGAACACGTACACGAGGTTTGGCCTGTGTTGTACTGTTTGTGTTTTAAAATCTGTTGGACACGTTTGTGTCCACTTGGATGGACACAAATACATTGTATGACACATTTTTAGTGGTGGCCCATGCAGGTCGAGTTTATGTAGTGGTATTCAAACTAGAGTATCACTATAGCCTGTAGTAGGATTAGGATATATATTTTGAAGGTACTCAATCACAGTTAGGATTCCTTGAGAGATTCCTGGGACGACCCTTGAGAATCTTATTTAAACTTTAATTTGAATCATTTCCCTTGTTTTGTTGCTCTCACTCCTTGATTATTGAATTTGATTTGTTGGATCGTTGTTGATTTTGATTTTCCTATCGAGATGAATTTTAAGGCCTGAGTTACGATATTTTCTGATAACACATATTGACGGAAATACAGGGATGGTAAAACGTCTACTTGATTATGGAACCTGTAGTTTATCGCAGCCATATTAGCTGGCGTGGCAGAAACATGGAGACCTGGCTTCGGATGTACGTATCTTGGTTATGAGATTTAGAATTTCTCGCAGCTATACTAGTCGGCATAGCGAGATTTCCAGACGACATGATTGTAGAGGTGCATACCTTAGTTATGGAATCTATCGTTATTCGCAGCCTTGCTTACTGGCATGGCGAGGACTCTGAGTAACATGATTTTGGACAGACGTATATGATTATCAGATTGTATCTTGAGAAGGTTTTTAAACATATCATCTCTATCGTACCATTCTGTTGTATAAATTGTACCCCATCATCAAATAACTTAGGAGTAGGAGTATGAGTAAGAGTAGCTTAGCTGTTATTATAACCTTGTGCAACTTCTTGCTATAAATTCTTCCTAATACAATGAATCGGTGATTTTGCTAGACCTTGACTTAGATTTGATATTGTAACTCTGGTTTCAAAATGGTTCCCTCTTTTAAACAGATAAGCAGAACAAATTTTATCAATATTTTCTCTTGCCATTATTTTTTGTATTACCTTAAAATATATATATAGTGGACATAGATGCTTGCCTGACATGTATGCATGCTACGCTTGATTACCAACTTATCTAAATGCATATTAATATGTTGATGTCAATTTATCAAATCCTAATAATTCTAATGTAGGACAGTATCAATGACTAGTTCTCCGTTTCCCAGATTAATTTCATAAATTAAATTTAAATTTCATGTTATTAGTTGTCGTTTACATTACTGCACATGTATGTTACATACATGATTTCAAGTCTTAAAGAAAATTTGTTGAGTTTTGTGTTGAATTGTCAAATATGAGACTGTGTACATATTAAACCTTTAACCCTGTATTCTAAGTGTTTAGTTCAATTTGCATTTTTAAATTATAATGTTTTGATCCGTATACATTGTTGTGTGTAGGTATATAATGTTAGGTTTCATACTCTTGCATGTTAAGTTGTGGTTGGGGTACACATTGAGTTGGTTTTGATGTTCGAATTTCTCCAAAATTTTGAAAACTAAATACATGTTAACATTTTTTTCATTGCTTTAAAATGTGTAGTTCAATTTCGTATTAATATGTAATGTTGAACTAAAACTGAATGATTGAACCCTTTATTTCGAGTTTTAACCCATGTACACTTGACACTCTACATTAATGTTCACAACTGCCATGAAAACCTAACCCTTCATCTCTATGATATGTTCATATAGCTATATAGATATACTTATATATACGGTTAGCCATACATGTTATGAGTAAATAGCTTGTGCCTTGTAGATTGCTTAGCCAATATGCCATGAATAGTATAACTTGATAGCTATAGTTGAGACCTAAATCCTCCTATACACTTTCATGTATATTTTATACAAACTACATGACCCTTACAAAATGCTAGCTTTTCCCTCTCTAACACTCTCTCCTTCTATATATATTATATTGTGATTGGATTCAATGCTATTGACTTTGTTCCTTAAACTTGTGGTTCTGGTTTTCTTAAAATAGTATATCTTTATAGATGATTAGTAGTTAACTTATTTTATTTTTGATAATTACCGATTTTCAGATATGATGGTAGACTGCTGTACAGCCTTAATAATTGTTGTACTTTTATCTTTTCTAGTATGGCACCCATGACCCGAGCCTGTCGCTGGAGAGCAGCTGCAGCTACTGATAGTGTGCTTCTACCTCCTATTGCTCAGGAGGTAGTGACCCCTCAGGCTGACCCAAGGGTAGTGGCACCTCCCATCATCGAGGAGGTATTAGCATCCTCACCAGAGAGTTTCTCTTCACCACCTGTTATTCAGGAGAGAGCTGCAGTCTCATCTGAGACCAAGAGTCCTTCCCCGCCTCCTCTTCTGTCTCCAGGAGCGATACCCCATACCATACCCTCGGCATGTTTGTTTCTGACGGAGCTCAGATATCCAGACTTCTCCGGGATGTGTTGGAGACACAGAGAGTTCAGGCTGAGATCCTGAAGGAGCAGGGCCACGGGATCCAACTGCTTTGGGATTTGGTACATTCAGGGGGAGAGCCTAGTTCTAAGAGGACGAAGAGAAGTGTATACCCAGAGCCCCGTGAGCACCCAGACTATCAACCTAGACCAGCCTACCCAGTCCAGACTCCTGTGCAGCAGGGGCCAGCTGAGAGAGTGCCTACCTGCACCTTCTGTAAGAAGCCTGGACATGTATGGGGTTATTGTAGGAAGAGAAGAGGGGTGTGTCTGTTATGTGGGTCAGCTGCACACAGGCTGCGAGACTGTCCTGCTGCACTTATCCCAGGCAAGACTCCGCCTTCATGAGGGAGTTCCAGCCACCAGACCTAGTTGGAGGTGAGTCTTTGACCTATATCTTAGCCAGTCTTTGAAAATTGATGAACTATACCATATTGTTGTATGTTTTGATACCTTATGATTGCTCTTGATCTAATATGACTAGAATGGCTAGATGAGACCTCAGACTGATACCACTTACCAAATTCTATATGTTATCCTTCCAATTGTATGATTTAGATAAGTTCTCTTTTGACCTTGATTGTTTGGGTTTAACCTAGAAGGGGTACGGTCATCTTAATTTCGAGGACAAAATTTTTCTAAGGTGGGTAGGATTGTAACACCCAGTTTTCCAAATGAGGATAATTTTGAAATTTTGTAATTTTAATCTTTTAGTAATGATATTTTAAATCATGATATAATTTTTGGTAATTTTTAAATTATTTTAAAACTATTTTAAATCATGACTTATGATTTTGGTGTTTTGATAGTGTAACACTAGAGACAGCTTAACCTAGAGCCTAGCCATGTGATTAGGGTGTTTCATTTATTATTTCCAGTTCGAGGGTACTTTTGTCATTTTAAATTTAATTGAATTTAATATATATTATTTGGAATTTAATGTATATTAAGAATGGTATGATTTTAATATTATTTAATTGATTGCCATGTTTTGTGATTAGCCTAACTTGGTTTGGACCTAACCTAGATTAGTCATAGCTAGTCTTAGCTAACTATGGTTAATGATAGTTAGTATTAATTATATTTATTAGAATTTTCAGTGATTTTTAGTATATTTGATTTGGTGCTATTTTAAACTTTGATTAGTGTTGACTTAGGAGACTGTCCTAGAGGCTAACCTAGGTCATGACTATTGGTTAGGTTATGGAACCCTAGCTTGACCTAAGTTAGTGATTTTTAACCTATTAGAATTTATTGGGATATATTAGGATTCGATTTGATTAGAAAATGGCTTGTGGTTTCACAAGTCATGACTTGTGATTTTAGCCTTTAAGGCCCAACCCAACCTAGTATGACCAAACCCTAGTCCAAACCAGCCCATGGCCGGCCACATGATCTCCCCCCCCTCTATTTAATGCTCCTAGGAATTAAAGCTAGCCTTCTTAGAAATATTTTGGCAAGTTTTAGAAAGCGGTAATTCTCCATCTTCATTAAATCCTAGAAAATCTATTTCAATTCCTTTTTCACCCAAACCAATTGCAATGGGGTTCTAATTTTACTCTACTTGCTGTTGGTATCAAGTAATTTCAGCTGGGAGGCAAATTGGAGAAGTTTGGCTATCAAGAGGAACACCTCTCTTTGGAGATTTTTGAGGATTTTTATACATATAGGTAACTTTCATTCTACACCATAGAATTTTTTATTGCATATCTAGGGAGCTCTTGGCCTAACCTAACTGTAGGAATAGGTAACCCTAGATTTTGAGTCCGATTCGTGTCCTATTTGGACACGTATCAGTGTCATGGTGCAAGTGTTTGATGAAATGCCCCAATGGGCATTTCGATTGATTTTTAGGAATCTATTTGAACAGGAATTTAGATTTTAATGTCGCTTATGAGTTTCTTGTTTCTTTGTGTGGTTTTCGTGTCGTGTCGAGTCACCACAGACACGTGAACACGCTGTCGCGCGCGCGTGCA
>JANAVB010034851.1:0-2500 GCA_029216955.1 Iris pallida | reverse complement strand
GAAATAGAAGAAAGATAATCTCAACAGAGAGTCACAATATGATAATAATTCCGGTGTAAACCACACCATAATAAATCTCAATACAATCACAATGTCTCATAACTAGGTAATAATATCAGCCTAATCTAACTCATGGCAAGTCCTCAGCGACTACTGGATCCTGCTGAGGGTCCAGGTCACCTTGTCAATTAGGCCTGCTCCATAGTAAGTGTCACAACAATCCTCATCATCTGTATTATTTTCAACGGGTCCAGTCAGGAAAGGAACGAATACATCTCTCGCACAGTTCATACACATGAATAAAATATAAAACAAGCTATAGAATAATATACATGAACTGCTGTAAAGAAAGTAGAGAGACTGTAAAAAGAAGAACATAATATAGTGGAAATAGATATACATGATATAGATAGAAACTGAGCTAACTACGTGATTCAGAGCACATGTTTGGTTATGTAAACAGGCTTAGGTTATACATGACTTAAATCTAGTTTGGAGTTATACATGAAATGGTGTAGTTCACATAACCAAATAAATACTCCTCCTGCCCCAATCAGTACACAAGATCTGTCCAGGTTATGTTATTGCACATAAAAGTAGTGTGTCACATGGATAGCTAGTCCACATACACACTGGGTTATACATGAAGGCTCACATGATCATGAGTGTACATGAATGTCACATGAGTATACATGAATAAGTACGAATCAATGAGTAGACGATGCACATAATAAAGTACATGAATACAATATACCCGATGTATCCGAGGGGATAACATCGTATGAAGAGATCCATATAGTACTAATCCGTGAAATATCGTGACAGCAACAAGTAAACTAGTCTATATAAGTAAATAGTCCAAGCAAGAATAAACGGTCAGAGATGTACTCGCCTAACAATCTGAGCTACTGATGAGGATGGTGTAACTGAACTGGAGTGATGTAAACCTATTTAAAGTACCACCAAGTCACAACATGGTCTAACATATTACAAGAAAGGGCTATAATGCAATTCACATGCTTCTAAGTCCTTTTAGGTGAAAGTCAACCCTTGGTCAACTCTGGTCAAAACTGGCCAACTCTGGTCAACTATAAGTCAAATAGTCAGTTTACTAATTTTTAGGTCACACACAAGTTCACAAGTCATCCGAGTTCGTTTGAGTCGATTTGGAACAAGTTTGACCCAAAGTTGACTTTTTCGACTTGGTCAACTTGTCGGTCAACTCAACTAAACTAGCTCATAGGGTCGATCCTAATCTGTCCCAATACCTTATGGTTACATTCATAATTCAATCACCTCATACATATAGGTATATTCACATTCATATATATATATATATATAATATATATATATATGAATAATACATTGTGTATATAATATATATATATATATCTATATATATATATATATATAAGATATGAATGTGAATAACCTATAGTATGAGGTGGATTGAATTATGAATGTAACCATAAGTATTGGGACAGATTAGGATCGACCCTATGAGCTTTTATATATATAAAAATATATATATAAAAAATATATATTTATATATATATATAGATATATATATATATATATAATATATATATATATATATTTATTTATCATATATATAGATATATGAATAAATACATTGTGTTTATATATCTATATATATATATATATATATATATATATATATATATATATAATATATAATATATCTATATATATATATATATTAATAGATAAACACATATCTATACATACACATATAAATCTATAATATGTGACTGAAGGATGTGTGATAAAGGACTGCTATTATGGCTCAAAATCTGAGATTAAAAGCCAAGTTCTTAACTATGGGGATATATCGCATATATAAATACATATACACATATATCTATTTAAAGGGAAACTTATACATATTAGACATATACATAGATATACATGTACATACTCCTATAGGTAAAGGAAATAGTCTCTACTCGAATCCGGAAGTGGACTCAAACCTGGAAATCATAACCTTGAACCCTCATTCCAACATTTACATATAGAAGTCATTTACAATAATATATATACTACTCACATATACATATATACATAAAGAAAAATCCAAATTGTATATGGAAGGTAATTAAATAGGATATAAAACCAAGGATCATTACCACAAACTTAGAATGTCATATATGATCGTGAACTCAGAAATTGATACATAAAAGTTAGAAAATCAAAATATTGCAAAACTATTCAATTTACATTGAAGGAAAAACCCAAATTTCACATATCGACCCAAATCACAAAATACACTACTAGAACCCGTGAAACATGGCAAGTACGTTGGCCTCAACATGTGAGACATGCTCGGTACTCGGAGTCGAAACCGTGTCGTGTCGTGTCCAGAGAATGCGTATCGGAAATTGATTTCGCGTGTCAAGAGCGCGTATATCGCTCGATTGAGCGCACACACGCAACAAGAAGCCTCGTGCTCGTGCACCAGAGGTAGGGTCTCGAGGTTGG
>JANAVB010034850.1:0-35495 GCA_029216955.1 Iris pallida | reverse complement strand
AATCTTTCAAGCAACGACAAAGTTCTTCCTTCTCCTCCTTAGTTAAGGCGTATGACGCCTTTGGCATTGAAGTTTTTCGGTGTCTTTTTCTTCTACTAACCACAATTTCTTATTGATGCCCAGTTTCTTCAAATCTTTTCGTGCCTTCAACCCATCTTTTGTTTTTCTGGTGACATTCATCAATATGCTTAATAAGTGATCAGTGACATTCTTTTCCGTATGCATGACGTCGATGTTATGACGAACCTCAAGGAACTTCCAGTATGGCAAATCAAACAAAATTGACCTTCTCGACCATGGAGGTGCAATAGTGGAATTGACATCTTCATCTACCACAACCTTGCATTTTTTACCAATGTTCTTACTCTTTCTTCTTTTGCGGTGGCTCTACTAACCCCTTGCATATCATTACTATTAAGAATTTCATAAATTCGTTGTTCCACTTCATCACCAGATAATCGTCGTGGAGTTGGTCGATGATCTACAGTCTTGTTGAATCTTTTATCATTTCTGAACTTGTGGTCGGGCCTTAAAAATCGACGATAGCCTCGATAACATATTTTATTTGAGTCTTCAAGATGCTCAGAGTCAACATCATCGGCGCATACTGGACAAGCCTTATAGCCATGAATATTGCAGCCAGATAGTGTTCCATATGCAGGTAAATCATGGACCCCCCATATCAACATTGCTTTCATTGTAAAAGAGGTTTTAGTAAATGCGTCCCACGTCGGCACACCATTTACCCATAGCTCTTTCAATTCATCTACAAGTGGTTCTAGAAACACATCGATGTGTTTGCCTGGTGATTTGGGCCCTGATATTAATAAGTCAACAATGAGAACTCCTTTTTCATGCACAAAGATGGTGGAAGATTTAAAGGTGCTACAATCACGGCCAACTATAAGTGCTGCTTTGAGTTCCATGTGGGTTAAAGCCATCAATTGATATTGCAAGTCGTAAATTTCTAGCCTCAGCGGCAAAATCTGGCCAATTGACATTAATTGAATCCCATTGACCTGAGTCGCATGGATGTCTCATTAGATTTCCATCAGTTTTTGCCTTCTTATGCCAAGTCATTGCATCTGCGATCCAAGGAATGCTAAAGAATCTCTTTAGCCTTGGAATCAATGGAAAATATTCACAAATTTTGCTGGCTCTTTTTTGCTCTTTTTTTTTTACCTCAGAGTCATGCTCAAAGACAAGCTTATACCTGCTGACTCCACATTTGGGACACACATGATGTTGCTTGTATTCCTTCCAATATAGGATGCAACCATTTCTGCATGCATGTATGGTTTCACATTCCATTCCCAAGTCCTTAATCATGTTCTTCATTTGTGGGTAATTTTTGGGAAGATTGCAGTTTTCTTCAAATAAAGACTTTACCCAATCCAATATAGCAGTCACGCTATTCCCAGTCAAACTGTATCGTGTTTTCAAATTCTGTAGCTGATATGGTAGACAACATTGTCTTACCCTTAGGACAACCGTTGTACAGAGGTTGTGTTGCCATCTCCCTGTTTTTTGTATTTTCTATTCTCATTCATCTCGGTCTCAGAACCAATAGTTTGATCGCCTCCTACTCCACCTTCAAGTGTAATATTCATGTCTTCTAACTCGTGCTCATTCCCCCAATTTCACATTGAAAATCATCAACAAGTTCTTCCATCATAGGTTGATCAGCTTCTTTAATTGGGTCGAGTTGTATTATTGTAGACTTATGGCCCATCGATTTTTCTCCATGTTGATCCCATAGCACATAGCTCTGATCAATACCATTTGACAACAAATAAAAGCTGATTAAATCAAGCTCTATGTGTCCCTTCGAGTTTTTGCATCGAACACATGGGCATAAAAAATGGTCTTCTCCGTTAGCATTCTCCTTGACAAAATTCATAAATTGTTTGACACCTTCAATATATTGTAAGTCCCCCGTTTACTCATCCATGACTTGTCCAAAGGCATTTTCTATACCAAAAAAATCTTTTTATAAGATAGATCTGTAGAAAATAAAAACAAATAAAGTAAATACTCAATAAATTCATAGGAATATATTTCAATTATATTAAGGATCTCCAAGATGTATGATGTCAAATAAATTAAATTATTTGAAGACTTATAGATTAATATATTTCCTACTAAAACACCCTGAACTATCGCCAGACATTTGAAAGTAATATATTTCCTACTAAAAGTGTGTATGCTAACCAAGAAGCCTTATTGATCAATTGTAATGAGCTACGCTTGTTTACCATAACACCTGAATAAAAATATTACATCTGTATGATGGACTATCCGAGAACTATGTTGCAGTTACATGTATATGATACGAAACGTCCCTAAGGCAATAGCCTAGTGGTAGTACGGGAGGCTGCCCAAGCATAGGTCTCGGGTTCGAATCCTCCTGGCTGCTGGGTAGCTTTAGGCCACGGCTCGGCTTGGAGAAAGGATACCTCAAAAGAAAAAGAAAAAAAAGTATATGATACGAAACTGTACGAACACGAACGCATACCCTAGTGTATTTTGGAGTGTCTGTATCGTGTTTAATACAGATCAAACATGTACATGATATGGTTCGGCACCAATTTCAGACTATCCCTGCTTCCTAGTGGGAGTGTCATTCCTTGTAATGATTGATAAATGGTATATCTGCATATGTTAGAACTATAGTCTATTTTTAAAGCATATGCCCTACGGAACCCTACTGTGGTAATGTATTATGTTGAGAACCAATACATTTTGGAAGACATAATCATTTAATGTCAAATAGAGCATCTGGAGTAATTTTTCTATGGTACAAGATTGAAGCCAAAGGAAAGTCATGAAAAGAATCATTTGGAGCAATTTTTAGTAGATTTCTTCTAGAATTGTCATTGATCGTATAACTGATTTACTTGTCAAGTGAATTGCATGGTTCTACTTGTGTATATAACCATATATATAAAACTATGTTGCACGAACACAGGAAAGTGTTGGCTGTATCGTATCCGTACCCTTATCCGTCTCCGTACTCATAAACGTATATTGTATCATGTATCATATCATGTATCAGTATCGTGTCCTTATCCTATCCATGTCCTTATTTGGGCAACATACATATAAATCTGCTCCTGAATCATAGATTTTTACAGAATTAAAGCAGACTGTAACATTCAAGGACTTTTTAAAACAAGAATGTCAATACAGAAGTGTAGTTTACCTATAAAGCAAGCTCAGATTGAAAGAAAAATCATCAAATCTAATAGCTCCAATCTACATTGGAACAGTTAGAGTAGGAGGGAGCTCTAGTGGATGATATGCATTTTTGAATTCAGAAGGTTGTTTGGGAAGAGTAAAACAAGATCAACAAAGGTGGAGAAGGAGGGAAGCTTATCACAGAAAAATGTAAAAGTTTGGATCTTTTATGAGTCAAAGTAAATAACCTATTTAGACTTAATATGAGGAAAATTCTGAAGCTTATTATTCGATCTTGAGCATTGTCACAGTTTTATGAAACTAATAGGTAAAGGTTTCATGATATCAATAAAATTCGACTTGGGTTGCAGTTGAGCTTGGGTCGCGCAGATGAGCTTTCTTTGTTCATGTTTGATTACACTCGTCACTTTGGTCTTCTGTTATGTTGCACGGGCACTGCAAAATGGTGTCCATATTTGTATCTCGCAGTAGGAGAAAATCCAAATGTCAATAATCCCAAGATCATATGTAATCAAAACTGCACATGTTCCGAAAAACTTTAGACAAGCTGAAGTAATATGAACAAGAAGTTACACTGACAGCAAATATAATTATGTCAAGAGTATCGAGATATAAATCACTTTGTACTCTATGGACCTCATTATTCCAATTTCACTGATAAATTTATGGAGACCAAATTATACAGGTCAAAGAGGGATTAGTTCCTGAGCTACATATTAGATGTCATCTAGTTTCAATGGTAATGTAGAGAGGTTAAGAGCAACTGTACCGGTAGATTATATACTTTCTAGGTGATATGGATATACAGGGTTCTGGCTCAAGTTTACACTTAACACTATTAGTTCTGATTTCATGTTTAATTCTGTCTATTCATGTAATTTGTAAATTGATCATTGTACAGCTCAAGGATACTCAGAACAAAATTTATATAAGAAAGTTGAAGGACTCTTCTATGCAAAAAACTTACATCATGAAATACTTATCAATTGTGTATCCCAGTCCCGGTCCCAATTTTTAAATCCCCAAATTCGCTCCCGTCGAAAATAAATCGGGTCCCGTAGGGTTCGAAGAAAATTGACATCATATCCATAAGGAGTTATTATTCATTTTTCTATGAGAAAATTTCCTTTGGTGTATAATTTTCTAGGATCTGTGCACATAGAGAGAATCAAAGTAACTTGTGTAAATTGGGGAAATAAGAAAACAAAAGTATAGTACTTAAATATGTGGAAAAAATATGCATACCAACATACGGAGATAGAGAGGCATGGTGAAATAGAAAAATTAAAGAAAAAAATAGGAAATAGAAAGAAAACCTTCCGATGGATGACGGCAAGCCCTTCAAACCCTCGATGGCAATCGTATGCTTTTGGCGAACCCTTCCTCCTTGATGGCGATCGGTTCGAAACCTTCCTCTGGCGATCGGTTCGAAACCTTCCTCTGGCAAACCTTCCTCTGGCGATCGGTTCGAAACCTTCGTCTGGCTCGAGCGATCGGTTCGAACCTTCCTCTGGCTCGAAACCTTCCTCTGGCTCGAAACCTTCCTCTGGCGAGAGCGATCGGTTCGAAACCTTCCTCTATTCGAAACCTTCCTCTGGCTCGAAACCTTCCTTTGGTGATCGGTTCGAAACCTTCCTCTGGCTCGAGCGATCGGTTCGAAACCTTCCTCTAGCTCGAAACCTTCCTCTGGCGATCGGTTCGAAACCTTCCTCTGGCGATCGGTTCGAAACCTTCCTCTGGCGATCGGTTCTCGAAGATCCTTCCTCTGGCGATCGGACAAGAAAATAGAGGGAGGTGAAATATTAATTTGGAGGGAGATTTAGATGTTCTGGAGGGAGGAAAAATTTTAAGAGAGGGAAAAAAATCGGTAGGTTTTGGAACGTTTAGATTTTTCTCTACATATAGGGAAAAAAAATTCGTTTGTTTGGACGTATGCTTTATTTGGTAATTACTTAATATGCACATGGTATTATCTCAATTTGGAACATATTAAGAACACTAAAAAAGCGTATCTAAATAAAAAATTTTAAAAAATAAAATAAAATATATTAGAAACGTTTTTTTTGCTCCGGAACATATTTAATATGTTCCAAAACCTAGGAACAAAAAATAAGTGTTTCAGATTAAAAAATACCTAGCGTTTCTAATTTGCCAATTTGGTAGTGCGTACTATTGTTTGGCCGTGTTTGATGGATGGAGTCAGTTAAGTCCAGTCTAGTTTTGTCTAGGCAGTGTCGGTATGTTTATTTTAGTACATTATTATTTTTGTGCTTTAGTTTTGTCGATAAATGATTAGAGACAAAGTTCTGTTCAGGAGAAGGATTACAACCTCGGTCCTTGTTTGGTTTACGGGTTGTAACTTGGATTCCGGAATAGTTTCTAAGTCATATTGTCATTTGTTGTCATATTCAGTACCCACACGCTGTACATGCTTCTTATGCTAAACATTGATTAGAGATTAAGTTCTATTCAGGGGAAGGGTTACAACCCCGATCCTTGTTTGGTTTACGGGTTGTAACTGGGCTTCTGGAATAGTTTCCAAGTCATCTTATCATCGTCGTCTATATAATTATCACAGGCTCTCATGCCCTAGTTACATAACATGCTCACAAGTCTCAGTTATCTAACATGCTCACATGTTCCACTTATTGCACATGTTCGCATATACTATTTCTCTTACATGGTTTAGCTATGTCACAAGTTCTCTGTTTAATTCACAAGTTCACAGTTTATATTATGTCACATGTTAATTACTTATGCTCCAAGTAGCTTACTTATTATCTTTTCTATTTCTCGGGATAAGTGCATTGGTAGTGCACGAGTCTCGATCTGCATTTACTTAATTATATCTCTAGCCATTGCAATGTTAGCTATTGTTGGTTTTATTTCATAGTTTGGCTTCCTTTGTGGTACTTGCTATTTGGGGGTCTGACCCCACTGGTTTTGTTTGGCCAGATCTGATAGAGAAGCCCAGAGAATATTCCGTACCATCTACTCGACGGTGACTATCTGGAGCACCAGATGTAACGCCCCAGAACCAGAATACTGGAGAGCGGGGGTGTACATAGCCAGCTACATTTATTAAAATGGAATCCACCTCGCTATACGGTCATGACTGTCTAGGTATGAGGGTTTACTACAAGCTAACGATCTCTTAAGGTCAAGCCTATTGTCTCAATCTCAAGCAAGTGATATAGTTACAAGATGTTAGACCACCAAATATATAATAAAAGGCGTCCCAAATATTACATATTCAGCTGATCATGAAGCTAGTCATACAAAATGCAGAGACTAGCAAGAGTTTAGTCATACATGATCAACCCTAGGATTTGTTAATCATGTTTACAGGCTGTAGGCAGACAGTAAGTAAATATGCATCGAGCTAACAGGTGCTCTTCGGCTAAACGCCTCAAAATAATAATTTTACAATATAGTGAGCAAAACAAATGGAAAACCCACTCGTAGCTCGGGTTCCTTTTAGTCGCCACCATTGGGCTAGAGGTTCGGTAGATCCTCGGGTGCTCCTCCGAAATCTGGCAACACAAAACCAGCTGGGTCAAACCCCAGAAAGAGCAAGTGCCACAAGGAGGCCACGAAATAAGAACAAAAGCTAGCATATCAGAACACAAGGAATAGAAGAAAAGTACAAGTAATAAGAGTACAACAGGACAATAAACGACTGGACGGGACCATTCCGCGAGCCAGGTTACAACCCGTAAACCAAACAAGGACCGGGGTTGTAACCCTTCGCCTGAATAGCAATATGTCTCTGCCCATTTGTTATTAAAGATAAGTAAGCAATCAGGTACAGGAGTACCAGGTACAGGGACTAGACGAACTTACACAAGGCTGAACACCATCCATTCACAAGCGGCCAAGCAAATACTACGGCTTACTACTTAACAAACTAGGGTTATCACAAGCCTAATTACTAACAAGATGCAAATAAAGATTTTTCCAGTCCCAAGCCCTGCAGACTATCCAGTTATCCTTCCGCGGGTTGAGAGTATGGTTGGGTACATCGCCCAGGGGACGATATACCCTTAGGTGACATAGAGGGTGCAACACATGATAGTGTGCTGGAAATGTGCTCTACTCGTCGACAGGCTACAAGTCCATTAAAGCGCCCAGATAACGAGATCGCCTGTGACTGGAAATTCTACATGAACTATAGCTTGATCTAGTAATTAGCCTAATCCATATTCAGTATGAATCCCTGACCGTGGTAACCAGGAAGTCACATCCTAGACATGATCAAAGACAAGACAAGACAAGGATTGCACGAAGCAGCAAGAATGAACACCCACGGAGTCAGAGGATGATATGAGTCAAGTTAGCCATCGCAACAGCATCAAGTCAAGTCAAGTTACAAGTTACAAGTCAGGAGTGCGCCGCTACGGGCCACTATCAAGTTATCCAGTACCAAGATTACTTATGAATCACAGGTTACAAGTTAAGAGCGCACCCCATCGGGTCACTACTAAGAAGATCAGAAAGTACTAGAATCAAATCACAAAAAATTACGAAAAAACCGTACTAGTCATAAGCAAAACACCGAAAACCGTGCCAGGCCGTGTTAGGTCAAGACAGTCGTGTTGTTGGAACAAGATCTCATGACTCCAATCCACAAAGAGAAGCCAAGTCCAAAATAAAACCAAACCATCATGGGCAAATAGGTTGCGCTCGGAATCAGATTGCGATTGGGGAATGGACTGCGCAGGGGAATGAACTGCACTGAGGGTTGGGTTACGCTAGGGTCGGCTTGCGCTGGGAGCGAGCTGCGCAGGATATGAGCTGTGCAGGATTGTGTTACGCTGGGAGCAAACTGTACTAGGGAGTCGTGTTGCGTTGAGGTCAAGCGCGCTGGGGAGCGAGCTGCGCAGCTGTCAAGTGCACCAATGGAAGGAAAGCGCTGGAGCTAAATAGCGCCAGCGCGGGTCAGCCCAGCGCTAAAGAGCGCTGGCCGAGGAAGGGTGTGTAGTTTGGCCTTGCGCTAAAGAGCGCTGGCCGAGGGTCATCTTCTCCACCAAGCCGAGAGGAAGACCCCAAGAACTCCAAAATTCCAATCTTCATAACTTAGCCAAAACAAAACCAAATTTAGATTTTCAAAGTTCTAACTTGTGTAAAATTGAATTCTCTTCCACATGGAAGCCTCAAAACAAGAAAAAATCTAAGTTTAATAGATCAAAACCAAGAAAATCCAAAAATGGTTAAAACTTAGATCTAGAAAAATGGAAGCTCCAAATCACAAAATTCTAAGTTCTAATGTTGTTCACCATGGCCTAATCTAGCAAATGGACAAATAAAATAGGGTACTTATTTGGTGGTAAGGTGCACTTGCCTATGGAGGTTGGGTGTTGTGTGGAGGAAGGAAGAAGAAGATGGAGAAAATTAAATGGAAGAGTAATGAGGAGAGAGAAAGTTAGGTAGGGTTTTAATGAGGGATGGTGTGTTGTGTTGAGGGTGAAGATTAATTAAGGTAGTCCAATGCAAACCAAACCAAACCTTCTCCACAAAAAAATAAAACCATGCCAGGTCCAAAAACCCAATTTACGAGAAAACTAAAATCCGCAAGTCAAGCCAAATTACAATTACAGGCCAAAATCCGAGAAAATAAAATACAGGTCCGAAATATATAAACCTAATTAAAATACATATTCCAAAATACGGGCATTACAACTCTACCCACCTAAAAAGAATTCTGTCCTCGAAATTTAAATCAAGATGCATAGAGATGTAAGAGCCAACTAACTAACCACAAATAAGCTACACTAAGAAAACAATCAAACAATCACACATGCAAGCAAAGGATGGAATGCATAAGGCATAATGAAGATATTACACCTTACGAGTCAAACAGGTCGAGATATCGCGATCGGATATCGTCCTCACGCTTCCACGTTGACTCACCTAGAGAGTGATGACCCCAAGCAACACGGACTAAGCTAATAGTCTTGTTCTTGAGTATCTTTTCTCTCCGGTCCAATATCGACACGGACCTCTCCTCATACAAAAGGTTGGTACCAACAACTAGTTCCGAATGGTCCAGGATATGGCTCGGGTCCGGAATGTACCGTCGTAATTGGGACACATGGAATACATCATGTACCTCTCTTAGCGATGGCGGAAGAGCGAGACGATAGGATACATCTCCTACTCGCTCCAGGATATCGAACGGCCCTATATACCTAGGACTAAGCTTTTCTCGTATGCCAAAACGAATAACGCCGTGGTTAGGCAAGATCCTAAGGAATACATGGTCGCCGATAACAAACTCTAAGGGACGTCGATGAGCATCGGCCCAATGTCGCTAGCGTTCTTGGGCCACTCGAAGACGATCTCTGATCCTTCTGACCACTTCAACTGTCTGGACAATCATTTCTGGACCAAGCATCTGCCTCTCTCCGATGTCGTCCCATGCGCGGGGATCTGTACTTCCTACCATAAATGCCTCGAACGGAGCCATCTGAATACTGGCCTGGTAACTATTGTTGTAGGAGAATTCTACCAGGTGCAGGTGATCCTTCCATGAACTACCGAAGTCAAGGGTACAAGATCTCAACATATTTTCAAGAGTCTGGATTGTACGCTCTGACTGACCATATGTCTGCGGATGATAAGCTGAGCTAAACTGAAGGTGAGTTCCCAAACTCTCTTGCAGGCTACGCCAAAAGTGTAATGTGAATCTTGAATCCCTGTCCGAAGTGATACTGACGGGTACCCCATGAAGCCTGACAATCTGCCTGAGGTATATTTTTGCTAGCTGAGCTGTCGACTGACCAACTCTGAATAGAAGAAAGTAGGCCAATTTCGTGAGCCTGTCAACTATAACCCAAATAGCATCTCGACCAGCTGGGGATCTAGGAAATACAGTCACAAAATCTAGGGTCACATGCTTCCACTTCCATTTTGGAATCGGTAAGGGCTGAAGAAGTCCAGCGGGCCACTGATGTTCAGCTTTAACCTGCTGGAAAACCAAACACCGAGAGACAAACCGGGCTATCTCCCTCTTCATGCCATTCTACCAGAAGTGGTGACGGATATCACAGTACATCTTCGTACCACCGAGATAAATAGAAACTTTAAACTGTGAGCTTCTGCCATGACCTCCTGTCTGATATCTCCACTGGGTACACAAAGACGACTGCCGTACCGAAGTGTACCATCTCTATGAATGTACAGCTCTGGAATTCTTCCTACCTCACACTCTGCTCTGAGTTGCTGAATCTTGAAATCTGTAGACTACGCCAACTGAATCCTCTCAACTATGCTGGACTGAACCTGTAGATTGGCCATCAATGCTACGTTGGTAGGAAGAACCACTTCAATTTCCATCTTCTAAAGATCTGCCAATAATTCTGGCTGTGTCGTTAGGAAATAAACTCTGGCTCTCCTGTCCAACGCATCTGCTACAACATTGGCCCTCCCTGGGTGATATTACAAATCTACATTATAGTCCACCAGTAGCTCGAGCCATCTTCTCTAAAGCATGTTAAGGTCCTTCTGGATGAAAACATACTTCAGGCTCTTGTGATCAGTAAATATCTCCACTTTGTCTCCGTACAAGTAGTGCCGCCAAAGCTTAAGCGCAAATACTACTGCCCCCAGTTCTAAGTCGTGGGTCGGGTAATTTCTCTCATGATCACGAAGTTGTCGTGACGCATAAGCTATTACCTTCCCATGTTGTATCAGAACACACCCCAATCCTCTGCCGGAAGCGTCACAATAAACTGAGAATCCTCTTGTCCCATCTAGAAGCATGAGAATAGGAGCTGTTATCAAATCTCGCTTCAACTTCTCAAATGATTCCTGACACTCTGCTGTCCAAGCAAACTGCACATCCTTGCGGGTCAACTGGATCATCGACGCCAAAATCCTTGCAAAATTGGAAACGAATCGCCGGTAGTAGTCTGCCAATCCAAGGAAGCTGCGAACCTCTACCACTGAGCCAGGTACTGGCCATGTCTAGATAGCCACAATCTTCTGGGGATCCACTACCACTTCTCCTCGGGTAATGATGTGACCCAAGTACGAAATATGATCGAGCCAGAACTCGTATTTATTGAACCTGGCGTACAACTCATGCTCTCTAAGCGTCTGAAGGACGATTCTGAGATGTTGCTCATGCTCGGCTTCGCTCTTGCTGTAGACCAGGATGTCATCTAGGTGCACGATCACGAACTGATCCAAGTAAGGCATGAAAATACGATTCATGGGTCCATGAATACGGCTGGCGCATTGGTCGCTCCAAAGGGCATAATAAGGAACATCCAATGTCCATACCTAGATCGAAAAGTATCACGCCCCAGAACCAGAGTACTGGAGAGCGGGGGAATGACTCAGCCAGCTACGTATTACGGGTAGATGAATACCATATAATACGATCAATGCTGTCTAATAAGACGAGGGGGTGCATACTACATAAAAGTCTCACTATGGTCACTTCACATCTATTGTCTCAATCATTCAAACAAGAAACAGAAATAGAGAACATGTGAGATAAAGCAGTAAGGCATCCCAAACGTTCAGTCAAAATGTTCTTGATATCTGGCTTTACAAAATACAGCCCGATGATGTAGTAAGTATACACAATTATTATCAGCTGCAGCCTGACTTAGTTACAATTATGCAAAAGTAGGTACAAGACAATCCGAATAACATGTTGGTGCCAACCGACAAAGTATAAAGTATTTAACAAAAGACCAGGGAAGTAAGGAACCCACTCGAGTCCTCCTACGATCATCCTCTAGTATTGACCATCTTAGAGGTAGAAGTAAGCTGGATCCTCGGGGATCGGCACTAAATCTGGCCATGCAAAACCAGAGATGTTAGACCTCTAATAGCAAGTACCGCAATGGAGCACAATTGTAATGCCTGTGTTTGTATTACGTATTTTGATACGTATACGTTATTCTGTATTGCATAATTCCTTGTTTAGTTTTCTTCATGGCTTGGCTTGGATTATTCTTGCCCCGGGTTAGCTTGGTTCGGTTGGGATTATTTTGGTTCATCATGAACCATGGACAAAACCCCTACCTACCACCACCTTTGATATTTATTGCCATCTTCTTTTCTCTCTCTTCATTACTCATCTTCTTCTTCCTCCTTTACTTCCTTACCTACCAAAGAAAGGGAGAGAGAGGTCTAGGCAAGTGCAACTTGCTTCCACAAGAGAGCTCATTTTTATTGTTCCAATAGCTTCTCCTCATGTTTCTAAGACACGTTAGAACTTGTCATTTTCCATTTTGAGGCTTTAATTTTTTAGATCTAGAAATTAGTTTTTTAGATTTTGGTGGTTTTGATCTATCAAACTTCTTTGTTTCAAGTTTTGATGGTTCCATGCTGTAGAGAATTTATTCTACCCAATTTTGACCTTTGAAAAGTTGGATTTAGACCTTGGCCCAGTTATGGACTTTTAAAGCTTTGGGGTTCAAACCATGAAGTTCTTGCTGTTTGGAGAAGACAGTGAGCAGTGCACGAGCTTTTTAGCTTGCGTCACTGAGCTACGTGGCTCTTTAGCAGCGCAGTCTGCCCCATATGCCTTTTGGAGCGTATGACGCATACGCCGCTTGTTGACAAGAGTCGTATGGACCCCATACGCCTTTTGGAGCGTATGACTCGCATACGCTCGCTTGCTTGACAAGGAGTCGTATGGACCCCATACGCTGCCTTTTGGAGCGTATGACTCGCATACGTGATGCCCGATATACTTTATACGCTCGCTTGCTTGACAAGGAGTCGTATGAACCCCATACGCTGCCTTTTGGAGGCGTATGACTCGCATACGCTTGCTTGCTTGACAAGGAGTCGTATGGACCACACATGCTGCCTTTTTAGAAGCGTATGTCTTGTATACGCTGACCTGAGCGTAGCTTGACCTGAGCGTAGCCTAACCTAAGCGTATGACTTTTGCACTGAGCGTATGGCCTTGGCTGACTTGGTCATATGTCAGCGTGTCAGTTTAGTTTTACTTTCCTTAAGCTTGGCTCTTCTATAGCCCTGTATATTGATATTTTATTAGATATTTAACGTCTATTTTATATCCTTATGCCTTTTGTCCTGAATTTGATAATCACGAATTTACTTGATATGTTTGGAATTGATAACTGAGCCTGACACGATAGTGACCCGTAGTGGTGCACTCCTGACATAAGTAACCTGACATGACCTGATAGTGGCCCATCGTGGTGCACTCCTGACAAGTACACTTGACCTGATAACCTGACATGTTATACCTTGATAAGCTGTTGCGACGGCTACCTGACCTGACATGACCTGTATAATAACCTGGACACCGTGGGCGATTGTGCTTGTATAAATAGACCAGTCCTGTCTTACATCATGTCTAGGATGGGACTCCTGAGTACCACGGTCAGGAGTACCTATTGAAATAAACTAAGGACTAATAACTAGATTAATACATTAGTCATGAAGAGATTTTCCAGCTACAGGCAATCCCGTTACCTGGGCACGCCTTGGGATCTGTAGCCTGCCGTCGAGTAGGGCACATTTCCAGCACACTGTCATGTGTTGCACCCTTCAAGCTACCTAAGGGTACATTCGTTTCCTGGACGATGTACCCACCTGAATTCAACTCTAATCTTTTAACCCGGGTAACCTGGATGGTCTGCAGGGCTTGTGGCTGTGGAATAATCTCGCTGCATCCTGTTAGTAATTAGGCTTATGACAACCCTAGTTAGTTAAAGTATCAAGCCGTAATTCTTGCTTGGCCGTAAAATGATTGGATGGAGTCTAACCCGTCTAGTCTTGCCCTGATCCTGTTCTAGATTGCTGCATGACCAGAATGCTTGCATTTATTTTACCGATAAATGGTGAGAATTCCAAGTTCTGTTCAGACGAAGGGTTACAACCTCGGTCCTTGTTTGGTTTACGGGTTGTAACCTGGTTATCTGAATAGTTTCATGGTTATCTCGTCGTATATCATCCTGATGTATTTTCTTATTTCCAGTTCTTACTTTATTCCAGTTCTTACTTTTATTTATACCCTTCTGCTGATTGCTGGTTTTAGTTCTTAAATGAAGCCTCCTTTGTGGCACTTGCTCTTTCTGGGGTCTGACCCAGCTGGTTTTGTGTAGCCAAATTTTGGAGCAGCTCTAGAGGATCTACCGACCTTCCTGCCAGATGGTGAACACTAGACGGAACCCTGGCAACGAGTGGGTTATTTTTGTCTCTCCTACTCTATTGTAAAAAATTCTTTTGAGACGTTTAGCCGACGAGCACTGTTTAGCTCGATTGCACATACTTACTGTCTGCCTACGGGCTGTAACATGATTGACAGATCCTAGGGTTGATCATGTATGACTAAACTCTTGCTAGTCCTAACATTTTGTAACGACTAGTTTCATGATCAGCTGAATATGTAATATTTGGGACGCCTTATTATTGTATATTTAATGATCATACATCTTGTAACTTTTACTTACTTGCTTGTGATTGAGACAATAGGCTGTTCATGACCTTAAGAGACTGCTGGCTTGTAAATAAACCCTCATGTATTCCAGACAGCCGTGACCGTATAGCGAGGTGGGTTGTACTTTAATATACGTAGCTGGCTATGTCTGCCCCCGCTCTCCAGTATTCTGGTTCTGGGGCGTGACATGGTTTAAGTGGTGGCCCATGCAGGTCTTGTAAATCAAGATATACGAGGGTTTACCGAATAGATGTCTCAATCAGTATTCGTCCTTGATCTCTGCTTGTATCTTCTGAATCCCTGGGTTTTGTCCTGATCATATGCTTGTATCGTTGATCTGTCCTGGTCCTTCCTTATTGTTCCCTATGTCGTCTTCTTCAGCGGCATTGTTCGTGGTCCTACCGACCAGCATGGCGGAGCACCTCCCGCGGACCAGCAGCAGCCTGGAGATCAAGCCCAGCATTCCGGAGTAGCCTCCAGAGTCGTGCCTTCTGACGGAGAACCACCAGTCCAGCCAGTTCAGCCTATCGAGCCTGATAATGGCACTTTGGTAGGGCTCATCAGGACCTTGATAGCTTCTCAAGATCGTCGTGGAGATGCATTGCAACAGGCAGTGGCGGATGCTTTGACCAGAGGCGGTCATCCAGGGAACAGCACGGCCAACAGCTTCACGCGCTTGAACCCTCCATTCTTCGACGGTAGTGAAGATGCTATCGCAGCAGATGCATGGCTTCAGGACACAGAGGTGATTCTGGAAGCAGCCAGGACCCCAGAGAACGAGAAGGTGGCCGTTGTGCGCCTGCAGCAGTTGTTAGAGCTTGCCCGCAGCTGGTGGATAGCACAGGCCGTTGGATTAGCAGTACCTATTGCTTGGCCAGTGTTCAGGGAAAGATTCCAGACCAAGTATTTCGATGTCGTGGCTCGGTATGATCTGCAGATGAGGTTTACCAATCTGAAGCAAGGAGGCAGGACAGTCGACGGATATGCGGCCGAGTTTTCCAGACTCAGTCGGTTTGCTCCCACTTTGGTGGCAACCGAGTATGATAGAGCCCAGCGGTTCCAGCAGGGACTTCACTTGGAGGTCTTGTTGGCAGTTGAGCAGTTTGAGCATCAGACTTTTGATGCAGTCTTGAGAGCAGCCCGGAGGCATGAGTATACCTCCCAGAGGATTGTGGATAGGGCCGGAGGTCGGAAGAGATCTCACGGCCAGATGAATCAGTCTTCAGTACCGGCCCCGGCAGCCAGGGCTTTGACTATTGGAGCTCTGAGGCGAGCGGCCTCAGTAACGTCGGTTCAGCATTCAACTCCGACGTACCTCAGCAGTAGAAGCAGAAGCAATCTTCCGCAGTGGGTTGTTCTTATTGTGGAAAGCCAGGCCATGTGGTGGCAGAATATCGCAGGGCACAGGAATTGTGTCTGGCTTGTGGAGCACCAGACCATAGGGTTGGATCCTGCCCGATAGGGGTGGTTCATCATCATCCAACCTTTCTAGCTCTTCGGTGAGAGGACCAGCTCCGGTCCAGCAGCAGCAGCAGTATCCATTGCCGAGGCCCTTGCCGCCTTAGACCCAAGTGTTCCAGCAGCAGAATCCCCAGCAGTATGCACAAGTCCAAGCCCAGAGTCAGAGCAGGCAGCAAGGATTTCAGCAGAGGGGACCAGCACCTCGAGGGCACGGTCAGGCTATGGTGATGACCGTGGAGGAAGGATTGGCACCAGGAGAGGTAGTGGCAGGTACTATTCTCGGCAACTCCTTTCCAGCTTCAGCTCTATTTAATTCTGGTGCATCGTATTCATTTATGTCTGCACGATTCGCGACACGGATAGGACTGGAGCCCGAGTCATTATCAGTAAGGCTCAATATACTTAATGGTAACGGACTTGTGGGTGTAGATAGAGTATTTTCCTCGTGTCGGATCGTAGTTAGCGGTAGAGAATTCCCCGTTAGATTGATAGAGTTCCCGATGGTCGATTATGATGTGGTCCTAGGGATGGATTGGTTGAGGAACCAGTATACTAGGATAGACTGCCACATTGGCAGGGTTGTTTTTAGCATTCCAGGTGAGCCGAAGTTTTCTTTTTCCGAGGCAAAGTTGAGTCATCTCCTCCAGTATTGCGGATGGCAGTAGCAGCAGTTCAGTTGCCCAGGATAGTCGAGGAGTTTCCAGATGTTTTCCCAGAAGAACTTCCAGGTATGCCTCCGGAGCGGAAGATCGAGTTCACTATAGACTTGATTCCCGGGACAGCCCCAGTGTCAGAGCGAGTCTACAGGATGGCACCTTTATAGTTGGAGATTTTGTACAAGATGATTGAAGAACTTAGAACCAAGGGATTCATTCGGGCTAGTGGATCGCCTTGGGGAGCCCCAATACTTCTTGTGAAAAAAGGATGGTACATCCAGGTTTATGTGTTGATTATCGTACCTTAAACTCAGTGACAATCAAGAACAGATACCCTCTTCCGAGTAGATGTCTTTTTGATCAACTCAAAGGGGCTTCAGTATTCTCGAAGATTGATTTGCGCTCAGGTTATCATCAGATCAGAGTCAGAGAGCAGGACATCCCGAAGACAGCTTTTAGATCGAGATATGGGCATTAGGAATTCCTTGTTATGTCTTTTGGAGCAACCAATGTTCCGGCAGTATTCATGGACCTCATGAATCGCATCTTCATGCCTTACTTGGATCAGTTTGTGATTGTGTTCTTGGATGACATTCTGGTCTACAGCAAGAGTGATGGAGCATGAGCAGCATCTCCGTATAGTTCTTCAGATCCTCAGAGAGCACCAGTTATATGCCAAGTTCAGTAAATGCGAGTTCTGGCTCGATCGCATTTCGTACTTGGGTCATATCATCACTCGAGGAGGAGTAGAACTGGATCCCCAGAAAAGATTGTGGCTATTGAGTCATGGCCAGTGCCCAGCATAGTTGCAGAGGTTTAGTTTTCTTGGATTGGCCGGCTACTACCGGCGGTTTGTTTCGGATTTTGCTCGAATTTTAGCGCCATAGACGCAGTTGACCCGCAAGGATGCACAGTTTGCTTGGACAACAGAGTGTCAGAGTTCTTTTGAACAGTTGAAGCGAGGCCTGATAACAGCTCCTATTCTCACGCTTCCAGATGGAACCGGAGGATTCTCAGTGTATTGATGCTTCAGGCAGAGGATTAGGATGTGTTCTGATACAGCATGGGAAGGTAATAGCTTATGCGTCACGATAACTTCGTGATCATGAGGAATTACCTAACCCATGACTTGGAGCTGACAGCAGTGGTGTTTGCACTTAAGTTGTGGAGGCACTACTTGTATGGAGACAGGGTAGAGATTTCACTGACCACAAGAGCCTGAAGTATGTTTTTACCCAGAAGGATCTTAACATGCATCAGAGGAGGTGGCTGGAGCTTCTTATGGATTATGATGTCAACCTGCAGTATCATCCTCGGAAGGCCAATGTTGTTGCGGATGCATTGAGCAGGAGAGCGGGAGTTTATTTTCTAACAGTGCAACCAGAGCTGTTAGCAGATCTTCAGAAGATGGGTTTTAAAGTTGTTCTCCATTCCAGTGTGGCCTTGATGGCCAGTATGCAAGTTCAGTCTACTATAGTCGAGAGGATCCGGATGGCACAGTCGACAGATTCCAAGCTTTAGCGACTCAGAGCAGAGTGTGAGGCAGGACGAAGACCAGAGTTATGCATTCAGGAGGATGGTACACTTCGACACGGTAAGCGTCTTTGTGTACCCAGCGGAGATATCTGGCAGGAGATCATGTCAGAAGCGTACAGTTCGCAGTATTCCATCCATCCCGGCAGTACGAAGATGTACCGTGATATTCGGCAGCATTTCTGGTGGAATGGCATGAAGCGGGAGATAGCTCAGTTTGTCTCTCGGTGTTTGGTTTGCCAACAAGTTAAAGCCGAACATCAGAGACCGGCTGGACTTCTTCAGCCCTTACCGATTCCAGAATGGAAGTGGGAGCATATGACCATGGATTTTGTGACTGGACTACCTATCCCCAGCTAGTAGAGATGCTATTTGGGTTATAGTTGACAGGCTCACGAAAGTAGCTCACTTTCTTCCATTCAGAGTTGGTCAGTCGACGGCTCAGTTAGCAGATGTACCTCAGGCAGATTGTCAGATTGTACGGTGTGCCAGTCAGTATCACCTCGGACCGAGATTCAAGATTTACGTCGTACTTTTGGCGTAGCTTGTAAGAGAGTTTGGGAACTCATCTCCAGTTCAGTTCAGTATATCACCCCAGACAGATGGCCAATCGGAGCGTACGATCCAGACTCTTGAAGACATGTTGCGGTCTTGCACACTTGACTTCGGTGGTTCATGGGAAGATCACTTGCACCTGGTGGAATTCTCGTACAACAACAGTTTCCAGGCCAGTATCCAGATGGCACCGTTCGAGGCACTGTATGGTAGGAAGTGTCGATCCCCACTAGCCTAGGATGATGTTGGAGAGAGACAGATGCTCGGTCCAAAAATGATTACCCAAACAGTTGAAGTGGTTAGGCGAGTCAGAGATCATCTTCGAGTTGCCCAAGTTCGCCAGCGCCATTGGGCCGATTCTCATCGGCGCCCTCTCGAGTTTTCGGTCGGCGATCATGTATTCCTAAGGATTTCGCCTAACCGTGGAGTCATTCATTTCGGCGTACGGGGCAAGCTTAGTCCTAGGTATATAGGACTGTTTGACATTCTGGAGCGAGTAGGAGATGTATCCTATCGTCTCGCTCTTTCGCCGTCGCTAAGCGAGGTGCATGACGTGTTCCATGTATCCCAATTACGACAGTATATCCCAGACCCGAGCCACATCCTGGATCATTCGGAATTGGTTGTTGGTACCAACCTTTTGTATGAGGAGAGGCCCGTGTCTATATTGGATCGGAGAGAGAAGATCCTCAAGAACAAGACTATCAAGTTAGTCCGAGTTGCTTGGGGTCATCACTCTTTGGGGGAGTCAACGTGGGAGCGTGAGGATGATATTCGATCGCGATATCCCGACTTGTTTGACTCGTGAGGTATAAAGTTTTTCTTATGCCTTATGCCTTCGATTCCTTGCTTGGATGAGTGATTGTCTGCCTAGTTATAGCTTGTATGTGATTAATGTAGCTTGTCATTGCTCCTCTAGCCTCTTGATTAAATTCCGAGGATAAAATTCTTTTAAGGTGGGTAGAGTTGTAATGCCTGTGTTCGTATTACGTATTTTGAGATACGTATACGTGTTTTATTCTGTATTGTATGATTCCTTGTTTAGTTTTCTTCATGGCTTGGCTTGGTTTATTCTTGGCCCGGGTTGGCTTGGTTCGGTTGGGATTATTTTGGTTCATCATGAACCATGGATAAACCCCCCACCTACCACCACCTTTGATATTTATTGCCATTTCTTCTTTCTCTCTCTTCATTACTCATCTTCTTCTTCCTCCTTTACTTCCTTTAAGGACCTACCAAAGAGAGGGAGAGAGAGGTCTAGGCAAGTGCAACTTGCTTTCACAAGAGAGCTCATTTTTATTGTTCCATTAGCTTCTTCTCATGTTTCTAAGACACATTAGAACTTGTCATTTTCCATTTTGAGGCTTTAATTTTTGTAGATCTAGAAATTAGTTATTTCTGGATTTTGGTAGTTTTGATCTATCAAACTTCTTTGTTTTCAAGTTTTAATGGTTCCATGTTGTAGAGAATTTTATTCTACACAATTTTGACCTTTAAAAAGTTGGATTTGGACCTATTTTGACCAAGTTATGGACTTTTAAAGCTTTGGGTTCAAACCATGGAGTTCTTGCTGTTTGGAGAAGACAGTGAGCAGTGCACGAGCTTTTTAGCTTGCGTTACTGAGCTGCGTGCGCTCTTTAGCATAGCGCAGTCTGCCCCATACGCTGCCTTTTGGAGCGTATGACTCGCATACGCTCGCTTGCTTGACAAGGAGTCGTATGGACCCCATACGATGCCTTTTGGAGCGTATGACTCGCATACGCTCGCTGCTTGACAAGGAGTCGTATGGACCCCATACGCTGCCTTTTGGAGCGTATGACTCGCATACGCTCGCTTGCTTGACAAGGAGTCGTATGAACCCCATACGCTGCCTTTTGGAGGCGTATGACTCGCATACGCTCGCTTGCTTGACAAGGAGTCGTATGGACCCCATATGCTGCCTTTTTGGAAGCGTATATCTTGTATACGCTGACCTGAGCGTAGCTTGACCTGAGCGTAGCTTGACCTGAGCGTAGCCTGACCTGACCGTATGACTTTTGCACTGAGCGTATGGCCTTGGCTGACTTGGTCATATGTCAGCGTGTCAGTTTGGTTTTACTTTCCTTAAGCTTGGCTCTTCTATAGCCCTGTATATTGATATTTTATTAGATATTTAACGTCTATTTTATCCTTATGCCTTTTGTCCTGAATTTGATAATCACGAATTTACTTGATATGTTTGGAATTGATAACTGAGCCTGACACGATAGTGACCCGTAGTGGTGCACTCCTGACATGAGTAACCTGACATGACCTGATAGTGGCCCATCGTGGTGCACTCCTGACAAGTACACTTGACCTGATAACCTGACATGTTATACCTTGATAAGCTGTTGCGATGGCTACCTGACATGACATGACCTGTATAATAACCTGGACACCGTGGGCGATTGTGCTTGTATAAATTGACCAGTCCTGTCTTGCATCATGTCTAGGATGGGACTCCTGAGTACCACGGTCAGGAGTACCTATTGAAATAAACTAAGGACTAATAACTAGATTAATACATTAGTCATGAAGAGATTTTCCAGCTACAGGCAATCCCGTTACCTGGGCACGCCTTGGGATCTGTAGCTGCCGTCGAGTAGGGCACATTTCCAGCACACTGTCATGTGTTGCACCCTTCAAGCTACCTAAGGGTACATTCGTTTCTGGACGATGTACCCACCTGAATTCAACTCTAATCTTTTAACCCGGGTAACCTGGATGGTCTGCAGGGCTTGTGGCTGTGGAATAATCTCGCTGCATCTTGTTAGTAATTAGGCTTGTGACAACCCTAGTTAGTTAAAGTATCAAGCTGTAATTCTTGCTTGGCCGTGAAATAATTGGATGGAGTCTAACCCATCTAGTCTTGCCCTGATCCTGTTCCAGATTGCTGCATGACCAAATGCTTGCATTTATTTTACCGATAAATGGTGAGAATTCCAAGTTTTGTTCAGACGAAGGTTACAACCCCGGTCCTTGTTTGGTTTACAGGTTGTAACCTGGTTATCTGAATAGTTTCATGGTTATCTCGTCGTATATCATCCTGATGTATTTTCTTATTTCCAGTTCTTACTTTATTCCAGTTCTTACTTTTATTTATACCCTTGTGCCGATTGCTGGTTTTAGTTCTTAAGTGAAGCCTCCTTTGTGGCACTTGCTCTTTCTGGGGTCTGACCCAGCTGGTTTTGTGTGGCCACATTTTGGAGCAGCTCCAGAGGATCTACCGACCTTTCTGCCAGATGGTGAACTAGGCGAACCCTGGCAACGAGTGGGTTTTTTTGTCTCTTCCACTCTATTGTAAAAATATTCTTTTGAGGCGTTTAGCCGACGAGCACCTGTTTAGCTCGATTGCACTTACTTACTGTCTGCCTACGGGCTGTAACATGATTGACAGATCCTAGGGTTGATCATGTATGACTAAACTCTTGCTAGTCCTAACATTTTGTAACGACTAGTTTCATGATCAGCTGAATATGTAATATTTGGGACGCCTTATTATTGTATATTTAATGATCATACATCTTGTAACTTTTACTTACTTGCTTGTGATTGAGACAATAGGATGTTCATGACCTTAAGAGACTGCTGGCTTGTAGATAAACCCCATGTATCCCAGACAGCCGTGACCGTATAGCGAGGTGGGTTGCACTTCAATATACGTAGCTGGCTATGTCTACCCCCGCTCTCCAGTATTATGGTTCTGGGGCGTGACAACAATAATAGGAATGAAGTCAGTAATAAGAGAATATGATAATAGATCTCTGCTATCTACTAGGATTCACATAACATCACGACACTTCGAACCAACCTCCCAACCAAACAAGGACAGAAGTTGGTCCGTCATGTCCTGACATTCTGATCATCTCAGTTAGGTAACAAAGTAGGTACAGTACACAAACAAATAAATTTAAACGGCCATGCAACTACTACGGCTTGCTACTGTGAGTTCCAAGTTATCCTGGAATTATGTAATAGAGGATTACTCAGTTCTTACTATGTGCAAGCAAGGCAAGTTTATCCAATCAATCAATTGCGCCAATCATGTATTTAGACGAGTCCCAGCGGGACGCTCGTCGTTAGTATTCCATGTACAATTAAAATAATATAAGCAGATACCGCTCCCTGTCCGTGTGGTAGAATTGTAGTACCTGTGGGAACTAGCCGGCCTGTCGGGTACTTAATAGTCCTAAGAAGGCTGCCATGTAAGAAATCGGGAATCCATTCTCTCCATGCGATCATTATTTTATTTAACTTAATAGTCTCTACGTTGAGTGAAGTCCCATACCGTGGATCATGGTCATTCAGAATGAGTACTTTCGTACGGGGTACGATATGCACAACTCTACAATGATCCCCGTACGGTTAGGTTGTAGGTCTTACATAGCGTAATGCAACAATCAAAAACTAACCACGAAATAATCATGCCTTGACCATAAAGTACACATGTTGCTTTTGTAAAAATAAATAAATAAACTGAAACCTGCATGTATCTATATGCCAATATTCAGGATCGGCCAGTCGATTACAATAGTTCATGATATGAACGTGTCTCATTCGTTCAATTCAATAAGACGACTAGCCAGCCTCTTAGTTCCAATTAGGAACGCATGATTAATTAAATCAAGATAACAATCCCTGTCAATCAATGGCAATTAATGTTAATAAATTCCAAGGCAACAATCAATTTTAATTAATGCCAAAATAACAAATTATGTTTAATTAATGCCAACTCGGGACAGAATTAGCCAACAGGACTTTATGGGTAGCCATAGGCAGATGCCCATTTATGCGGCTAGGCAAGTCGGGCTCTATCTATGTTGTCTGGGAATAACAATTCATATGAGGCTTGAAGAACAAGCCTATGCGGCTGGATGCAAATAAGTATTATACGACTAACATACAATGGGAGTTCATGCGGCTGCGGATGACTGGCCTCATGCAGCTCGGGTTTCGAATTCATACGGCTGCAAGCAACGTGCGCTCATGCGGCTGAGAAATATGTCATGCGGCTACGGATGACTTGCGTCCCTGCCAGAGCAAATTCCATGCGGCTGAATAGGTGCCATCCTATATGCGGTTGAGAAGTCATGCAGCACCATGCGGCTATGGGACTGAATACATATGCGGCTAGCTAAAACTCATGCGGCTGATAAGTCTGACTAAGTCCATGCGGCTAACTAAAACTCATGCGGCTGATAAGTCTGACTAAGACCATGCGGCTAACTAAGCCCACACGGCTAACGAAGACTTGCCGCATGAAAACTCATGCGGTCAAGCACTGTTCTTTTTCCACTTTTCCGAGAAGAAGAACCATGGGAAGCCATTGCTTCAAAGCTCCATAGATCCTTCATTCCAAGCCCAAATCTGGACTTCCATAGGTCAAAATTGGGTAGGACGAAATTCCCTACAACATGGATCCATCAAAACTTGACAAATAACAAAGCTACTAGATCAAAACTTAAGAAATCTGAAGATACATTAAATTAGATCTTCAATAAATGAGCCATGGAAATCGAAAATGCCAAGTACTAAGAGACTTAGAATCAAATAAGGAAGATGATGTAACAATAAAGCTGGGATTCCATCATGAAGCAAGTTGGCACTTGCCTTGGCGCTTAGTAGGTGGGAAGAGTTTATGAGGAAGAAGAATGATGAAGAGAGTAATGGTGAAGTAATGAAGAGAGAAAGGGGATGGGCTTTAAATGAAGGGGTGGTGGTAGGTGGGGTTTGTTTCGGTTCATGATGAACCAACAACTTAATCCAATCTAAGCCGAACCCAAAGCATATTAAAGTAGAGTATAAAAGCAGAAAATAAAATACAGAAATAAAATTGCAGGAAATTAATTAACATAAAATTAAAGGAGTTTAATTGCAGAATAATACATGATAAATATTAAATAAATATATTAAAGCAGTACGTGTATTAAAAATACGTATTCTGGGAACGGGAAGTGACATCTCTACCCTCCTTAAAAAATTTCGTTCTCGGAATTTCAAATCCAAGTACGATAGAAACATCAAAACTAAGCTAATCTAGGTACAAGAAACTTGAGCAAGCAATCATTCTTCAATGCTAACTAGCAGATAACATATCTATATCAATCTACGTTATCAAGTAGTTCTATCCATAGGGTGACAAGCATGAGGGGTTAAGACAATCAAGGTACACGGGAAAAATACCTTGTGAGACAAACAGATATGGATACCGTGATCGGATATCATCCTCACATTTCCACGCTGACTCTCCTAATGAGTGATGATCCCAAGCAACCCGGACAAGGCTAATTGTTCGGTTCTTGAGTATCTTCTCTCTTCGATCCAAAATAGACACAGGCTGTTCCCGTAAGACAGGTTGATACCAACAACCAGCTCAGAATGATCAAGGATATGGCTTGGGTTCGATACATACCTTCACAACTGAGATATATGAAATACGTCATGCACCTCGCGTAACGAGGTGGAAGGGATAAACGATAAGCAACATCGCCTACCCTATCAAGGATAACAAACTGGCCCACGTACCGCGACTCAACTTCCCGCGAACGCCAAATCTAATGACCCCACGGGTAGGTGTGATCGTAGGAGCACGTGGTCCCAACAGAAAACTCTAACGGCCTACGATACTGGTCCGCCCAACGATACCGATCTTGCTCAACTCGAAGTCGCTCTCTAATTCCTTTGACCAATTAAACTGTCTGAACAATTATTTTGGGCCTAACATCTTCCTTCCCCGATATCATCCCATGCTAGTGGCGGCCTACACTTCTTACCATATAGGGCTTCGAATGGCGGCATCTGGATACTGGCTTGATAACTGTTGTTATATGAAAACTCGACTAAGTGCAGGTGGCTCTCCCAAGATCCTCCAAAATTTAGGGTGCAAGCTCGCAACATATCTTCCAAAGTCTGAATTGTCTATTCTGATTGCCCGTCCGTTTGTGGATGGTAAGCCGTACTAAATCTTAACTTAGTGCCCATACTATGATATAGACTCTTCTAAAAATGTGATGTGAAACGGGTATCTCTGTTTGACACAATACTGACAGGGACTCCATGCGCCTGACTATCTGTTGCATATATAATTTTGCCAACTTTTCTGTAGATTGCCCTACTCTGAAAGGAAGAAAGTGTGCTACCTTTGTAAGCCGGTCCACTATTACCCAAATAGCATCTTTACCACTTGATGATCTCGGTAAACCGGTCACAAAGTCCATTATGATGTGTTCCCACTTCCATTATGGAATAGGAAGCGGTTGCAATAACCCAGCTGGCCTCTGCTATTCTGCCTTCACTTGCTGACATACCAAGCAACGGGAAATAAATCTAGCTATCTCCCTCTTCATTCCATTCTACCAGAAGTGCTGCTTGATATCTTGGTGCTTCTTGGTCCCTCCAGGTTTATAGAATACTGAGAACTGTGAGCTTCTGCCAAACCACCTGTCTGATATCTCCACCAGGCACACGTAGGCGCGATCCAAACCTAAGGGTACCATCTTTATGAATTTGCATCTCCTTTCTGAGTCCTGACTCACATTCTGCTCTAAGCTTATGAATCCTTGGGTCCTGTGCCTGAGCTGCCTTGATCCTGTCTACCAAGTTAGATTGAACTTGTAGACTTTTTAGAACTCCTAAATCACTAGGAAGTATAACTTCGATACCTATCTCCTGAAGGTATTCTAAGATGTGCTTGTGGGTTGTCAACAAAAATGTACCGCCTCTCTGCTAAGAGCGTCTGCTACCACATTAGCCTTGCCTGGATGATACTGAAGCTCAACGTCATAATCCTTGATCAGTTCTAACCATCTTCTCTGCCTCATGTCAGCTCCTTCTGAGTAAAGATGTACTTCAGACTTTTATGGTCTGTGTACATGTCCACTCGATCACTATATAAGTAATGCCTCCATAGCTTCAAAGCAAACACTACTGCTGCCAACCCCAAATCATGAGTTGGGTAATTCTTCTCGTGGTCTCAAAGTTGCCTAGATGTATATATTATTACCTTTCCATGTTGAATAAGGACATATCCAAGTCCTTTACCTGACACATCGCAATATACCGTGAAACCTCCGGGTCCAACTGGAAATGTAAAATAGGCGCTGATATCAACTTCTGCTTCAGATTCTTAAATGATGCCTGGCATTCTGCCGACCAGACGAATGGTACATCCTTCCAGGTTAAGCGGGTCACGGGTGCTGAAAGTCTTGCAAAATCTGATACAAACCTTCTGTAATATCCTGCCAATCCCAAGAAACTCCGCACATCATACGGTCTTGGGTACTGGCCAACTCTCTACTGCTTCTACTTTCTTGGGATCTACTGCTACTCCAGCTCCTGATATAATATGACCCAAAAATGAAATATGTCCATCCAGAACTCACATTTACTGAGCTTGGCATACAACTGGTTCTCTCTCAGAACCTGTAACACTTTCCTGAGGTGGTCTTCATGCTCCTCTTCACTGGCAAGTATACGAATGTCGTCGAGAAACACCACGACAAACTGATCTAAGTACGGCATAAAGATGCGGTTCATCAAATCCATAAATATTGCTGGAGCATTGGTCAAACCAAACGGCATTACTAAAAACATAATGCCCATACTTCGACCTGAATGTTGTCTTGGGTATATCCTCCTTCTGAACCCTAACTTGATGATACCCTGATCGAAGATCTATCTTGGAGAAAACTCTAGCTCTGCTCAACTGATCAAACAAGTCGTCGATCCTTGGTAGTGGGTACTTGTTCTTTACTGTTGCCGCGTTAAGCTTCCTGTAATCGACGTACAATCTGGATGACCCATCCTTCTTCCCACAAGTACCACTGGTGCTGCCCATGGTGATATACTAGCTTGGATGAACTTCTTCTCCTTCAGTTCCTCTATGTGCTGATATACCTTGGCCTGCTCTGAATCTGCCATTTTGTAAACTCAATCTGATATCGGTTTAGTTCCAGGTGCCAATTCTATACTGAACTCAATATCTCTAACCGGTGGTAGACCGGAAGTTCTTCGGAAAATAGTATAGAAACTCTTCAACTACCTTCGGAACCTGGACTCCTTCCATTGCCGTCACAACTCCCTGCTCTTGCTGAGTCGCCACTGATCTGACTAAGGTGAACCGCTTCATGCCAGGAATATCAAAAGATACACTCCCTCTATGACAATCTATTGTCGCATGACTGTCTTTAGCCAGTCCATACCTAAGATAAGTCAAAATTTCCAACAGAAAATTCTATCAGCTGGGCGGGTAAGGAATGCCCGTAAACTATAACTACATGCTAGAATAACTTTACTAACTACTACGAGCCCATTGCCAGTGAGTATATTCAACCTCCCTGGCAACGCCTCGAACTCCATTCCTAGCCGTATCGCAAATTATGCGACATAAATGAATGTTATGCTCCCGAATCAAACAATGCTACTGCGGGATATGAGGCGACGAGAATGTTACCTGCCACAACATCTCCCTATGATAATGCCTCCTCCAAGGACAGAGTGAATGCCTACCCTCGACCTCCTTGTTGGTTCCCATGTTGCGGCCTAACCTGGTGCTGCTGCTGGCCCCTGCCTTGATGATGCTAGGGTGGTCTATGCTGGTGTTGCTGCATCGGCGGTCCCTGCTGGCGAAAATCTGAGCCTGTGGCATCAACAGACGCTGGGCCAATGGTCTCATGCCACTGCTGGTCCTCGTTACTGGCCTGCCCCTGGTGCTGGCAGAGCAGAAACTATTGTATGGGTACTCCTGACCTCGAATTCATGAGATAGGTGGTAACCCGATGATCTTGATTTCTATATATCAAACACAGTCCGTTCAATGTCCGACACACATCTCTAGTGTGCCCTACCTTCCCATAATAAGTGTAGCCCGCTGGGGTTGTGGTTCTTCCTCTGTTGTTGTTGCTGCTGCTGCTGCTTGGGTGGTGGTACTGGACCTCGCATTGCTACATCGTAAATACGAATGCCGAGAGATGGTGTTGTTGTTCGGGGCGCTGCTCTCCCTCCTCCTTCGATCTGACTGTGGGATCTCTTCTGACCTCCAGTCCTTGCTGTGATCCTCTGAATGGTGATCTCATGCCTTCGGGTTGCCGTTAACACTTCATCGAAAGTCTGGTAATTGTGTCCATCTATCAATTGCAAGAGCTCAAGGTAAACCCTTGTTGAAATCTTAGCCCTCTGGCTCTCCATTGCTACCATCTCTGGGGCACCTACTCAATCTGCAGAACTCCGCTGCATAAGCATCTACTGTCTTGCCGGCCTGCTTGAGGTTGATAAACTTCTGTTGTAGCTCAAACTGCGCCACAACTCCATAGTACTTTGTCTTGAACCTTGCTGTGAAATCATCCCAAGCAACGGGACGTCTGATACCTACTTCCTCTGATTCCCACCAATCACGTGCGAGATCCTGAAGTAGAAACTTCACCTGATCCACACGTTCTTCTGCCGGTACCTTAGCCGCCGTCAGAATAGCTTCAATGTCCTTAAGCCATGCATCTGCTGAGATGGCATCCTCTGTGCCCTCGAAACGGCGGGGGTTGAACTTACAAAATCTGGTTGTGCTCTTGAATCTGGCCTTTCCCCCTTTCCAAAGTCGTCTACAATCCTTGGTTGAGTAGTACATTCTGCTCTTGCAAGTGAGTGTGCATGCGCTGCTGGGCTAACATCTGCTGTTGCTGAGTAGCCAGCATCCCTCTCATGATCTCCAGAAGGGGCGGTGTGTCCACTTCCACGGGGGTAGGTGGAACTGTTGGTGGTGGTGGAACCTCTGGATACTGTGACCCAGCTGCTGCTTCCACTATCACTTCTTCTAGAATAGTCTCTTCTGGTAGTACTGGCCCTTATTGCTGATCAACCTGGTCATTTGTCCATGCTGTCCATGTTGTTGTTGTCCAGCTCTGACAGGTACGGACGAAGTGCCCCTAAGAAAAGGTACAAGAGAACAATCAAACGACCGGACACGAAGATCAATGAAGTCAAGGGATACTGGAATGTCAAGCTGGAGTTAAGAATCAACGAATCATGAGATCAAGGGAGACATGTGTGATTGAGACATCTTTAAAACACCCCACAAAACTGAAATCAGACCTGCATGGGCCACCAGTAAAACCTTGTCACGTCCAGAACCAGAATACTGGAGAGCGGGCGAATGACTCAGCCAGCTACGTATTACTGGTAGATGAATACCGTATAATACGATCAATGTTGTCTAATAAACGAGGGGGTGCATACTACATAAAAGTCTCACTATGGTCACTCACATCTATTGTCTCAATCATTCAAACAAGAAACAGAAATAGAGAACATGTGAGATAAAGCAGTAAGGCGTCCCAAACGATCAGTCAAAATGTTATTGATATCTGGCTTTACAAAACACAGCCAGATGATGTAGTAAGTATATACAATTGTTATTAGATGCAGCCTGACTTAGTTACAATTATACAAAAGTAGGTACAAGACAATCCGACTAACATGTCGGTGCCAACCGGCAAAGTAAAAGTATCTAACAAAACGAGCGGAGAAGTAAGGAACGCACTCGAGTCCTCCTGCGACCATCCCTCTAGTATTGACCATTTGGAGGTAGAAGTAAGCTGGATCCTCGGGGACCGGCTCTAAATCTGGCCATGCAAAACCAGAGAGGTTAGACCCCAAATAGAAGTACCAATGGAGCACGATATTAGGAATGATGTCAGTAATAAGAGAATATGATAATAGATCTCTGCTATCTTCTAGGATTCACATAACATCACGACACTCGAACCAACCTCCCAACCAAACAAGGACAGAAGTTGGCCCGTCATGTCCTACATTCTGATCATCTCAGTTAGGTAACAAAGTAGGTACAGTACACAAACAAATCAATTTAAACAGCCATGCAACTACTACGGATTGCTACTGTGAGTTCCAAGTTATCCTGGAATTATACAATAGAGGATTCCTCAGTTTATACTATGTGCAAGCAAGGCTAGTTTATCCAATCAATCAATTGCCAATCATGTATTTAGACGAGTCCTAGCGGGACGCGTCGTTAGTATTCCATGTACAATTAAATAATATAAGCAGATACCGCTCTGTCCGTATGGCAGAATTGCAGTACCTGTGGGAACCAGCCGGCCTGTCGGGCACTTAATAGTCCCAAGAGGGCTGCCATCTAAGAACTCAGGAATCCATTCTCTCCATGCGATCATTATTTTATTTAACTTAATAGTCTCTACGTTGAGTGAAGTCCCATGCGTGGATCATAGTCATTCAGAATGAGTACTTTCGTATGGGGTACGATATGCACAACTCTACAACGATACCCTTGGTTAAGTTGTAGGTCTTACATAGCGTAATGCAACAATCAAAAACTAACTACGGAATAATCATGACTTGATCATAAAGTACACATGTTGATTTTATAAATAAATAAATAAATAAACTAAAACCTGCATGTATTTGTATGCCAATATTCAAGATCGGCCAGTCGATTACAATAGTTCATGATATGAACGTGTCTCATTCGTTCAATTCAATAAGACGACTAGCCAGCCTCTTAGTTCCAATTAGGAACGCATGATCCATTAAATCAAGATAACAATCACTGCCAATCAATGGTAATTAATGTTAATGAAGTCCAAGGCAACAATCAATGTTAATTAATGCCAAAATAAATTTATGTTTAATTAATGCCAACTCGGGACAGAATGAGCAAACAACATTATGGGCAGCCATAGGCAGATGCCCATTTATGCGGCTAGGCAATTCGGGCTCCATCTATGCGGTCTGGGAACAAATTCATATGAGGCTTGAAGAACAAGCCTATGCGGCTAGATGCAAATAAGCTTTATGCGGCTAAGATACAGTGGGAGTTCATGCGACTGCGGATGACTGGACTCATGTGGCTCGGTTTCGAATTCATGCGGCTGCAAGCAACGTGCGCTCATGCGGCTGAGAAATATCTCATGCGGCTACGGATGACTTACGCCCCTGCGGCCAGAGGAAATTCGCGGCTGAATATGCAAGCCTATATGCGGCTGAGAAGTCATACAGCACCATGCGACTGTGGGACTAAATACATATGTCGCGAGCTAAAACTCATGCGGCTGATAAGTCTGACTAAGCCCATGCGGCTAACTAAAACTCATGCGGCTGATAAGTCTGACTAAGCCCTTGCGGCTAACTAAGTCCATGCGGCTAACAAAGACTTGCCATGAAAACTCATGCGGTCAAGCACTGTTCTTCTTCTCCACTTTTTCGAGAAGAAGAACCATGGGAAGCAATTACTTCAAAGCTCCATAAATCTTTCATTCCAAGCCCAAATCTGGACTTCCATAGGTCAAAGTTGGGTAGGACAAAATTCTCTACAACATGGAACCATCAAAGCTTGACAAATGACAAAGCTACTAGATCAAAACATAAGAAATCCGAAGATGCATAAACTTAGATCTTCAATAAATGAGCCATGGAAATCGAAAATGCCAAGTACTAAAGAGACTTAGAATCAAATAAGGAAGATGATGGAACAATAAAGCTGGAATTCCATCATAAAACAAGTTGGCACTTGCCTTGGCGGCTAAGTAGGTAGGGAAGAGTTTATGAGGAAGAAAAGTGATGAAGAGAGTAATGGTGAAGTAATGAAGAGAGAGAAAGGGGATGGGATTTAAGTGAAGGGGTGGTGGTAGGTGGAGGTTTGTTTCGGTTCATGACGAACCAACAACTTAATCCAATCCAAGCCGAACCCAAAGCATCGTTAAAGTAGAGTATAAAAGTAGAAAATAAAATAAAGAAATAAAATTGTAGAAAATTAATTAACATAAAATTAAAGGGGTTTAATTACAGAACAATACATGATAAATATTAAATAAATATATTAAAGCAGTACATGTATTAAAAATACATATTCTGGGAATGGAAAGTGACATAAAGCTGTCTTCTGGATGTCTGCTCTCTGACTGATTTGGTGGTATCCTGACCGCAAGTCTATTTTCGAGAACACTGAAGCCCCTTGGAGTTGATCAAACAAGTCATCTATCCTCGAGAGAGGGTATCTGTCTTGATTGTCACTGAGTTCAAGGTACGATAATCTACACATAACCTGGACGTACCATCGTTCTTCATCATAAGGAGCATCGGGGCTCCCAAGGCGATCCAATTGCACGGATGAATCCCTTGGTCCTGAGTTCTTCAATCATCTTGTACAAAGTCTCCAACTCTGAAGGTGCCATCATGTAGACTCACTCTGATACTGGTGCTGTCCCGGGGATCAAGTCTATAGTGAACTCGATCTCCCTCTCTGACGGCATCCTTGGAAGCTCTTCTGAAGACATCTGGAAACTCTTCAACTATCCGGGTAACTGTACTGCTACTGCCATCCGCAATATTGGGGAAGATGGCTCTATTGCGCCTCTGAAAAATGAAAACTCTGGCTCTCCTGGAATACTATAGACAACCCTACCAACATGGCAGTCTATCCTAGCATACTGGTTTCTCAACCAATCCATGCCTAAGACTACAATAGTGTGCCATAGGGAACTCTATAAATCTAGCGAGGAACTTTCTACCGCTAACTATGATCCGACACGAGGAAAACACTCGATCTACTCCCACAAGACCATTACCAGTAAGTATATTGAGCCTCACTGATAATAACTCGGGCTCCAATCCTATCTGTGTCGCGAATCGTACAGACATGAATGAATGCGATGCACCAGAATCAAATAATACCGATGCTAGAGGAGTTGACGAGAATAGTACCTGCCACTACCTCACTTGGTGCAACTTCTTCTTCCATACTCATCATCATTGCCTGACCTTGTCCTCTGGCTGTGGGTCCCCTTGCTGGAAATCTCTCTGCCTGCTCTGCACTGGGGCTTGGGTGTACTGCTGCTGGTTCTGCTGCTGAAACGCCTGGGCCTGAGGTAACAATGGCCTCGGGTACTATTGCTGCTGCATAGGTGCTGGTCCCCTAACCGATGGACTGGTTAGGTTGGAAGAGGACGAACTACCACTATTCGGGCAGGCTCCTATCTTGTGATCTATCGCTCCACAAGCCAGGCACAATCCCTGTGCCCTGTAATAATCTGCCACCACGTGCCCTGGCTTTCCGCAATGAAACATCCCATCGCGGAAGTCTGCTTCTACTTCTACTGTGTGGGTATGTCGGGGTTGAATGCTGAACCGACGTTACTGAGGTCGTCTGTCTCGAAGTTCTAATGGTCAAACCCCTAGTTCCCAGGACTGGAGCTGATGATTGGTACATCTGATTTTGGGACCGCTTTCTACCTCCGGTCCTATCCTCGATTCTCTGGGAGTTGTACTCGTGCCTCCTAGCTGCCCTCAATATTGTATCGAACGTCTGGTGCTCGAACTGCTCAACTGCCAACAAGATCTCCAAATGCAGCCCCTGCTGGAACCGCTGGGCCTATCAAACTCGGTTGCCACCAAGGTGGGGGCAAACCTACTGAGTCTTTAAAACTCAGATGCATAACCATCGACCATCCTGCCTCCTTGCTTCAAGTTGGTAAACCTCGTCTGCAGGTCGTACCGGGCCACAACATCGAAATACTTTGTCTGGAATCTTTCTCTAAACACCGCCCAAGTAACTGGCGCCACTAATCCCACGGCCTGCGTCGCCCACCAACTACGAGCTAAGTCTAGCAACTGCAGGCGTACCACCGCCACTTCTCATTCTCAGGTATCCTAGCTGCTTCCAAAACCACCTCGGTATCTGAAGCCAAGCGTCCGTGGCAATCGCATCTTCACTGCCGTCGAAGAATAGAGGATTCATGTGCTTAAAGCTGTTGGCCGCACTGTTCCCTTGATGACGCCTCTGGTCAAAGCATCTGCCACTGCTTGGTGCAAGGCGTCTCCTCTACGATCCTGGGAAGCTATCAGGGTCCTGATAGACCTACCAATGCCATCATCAGGCTCGACGGGCTGGACGGGCTGAACTGGTGGCTCTCCTCCAGTAGGCACAACTCTGGAGGCTACTCCAGAATGCTGGGCTTGATCTCCGGGTTGCTGGTCCACAGGTGCTCCGCTTGGCTGATCGGCAGACCCAGGAACAATGCCGCTGAAGAAGACGACATAGAAAACAAATAAGCAAGGACCAGGACAGATCAACGAGACAAGCATGTGATCAGGTCAAGATTTATAGGGATTTGAAGATACGAGCAGAGATCAAGGGCAAATACTTATTGAGACATCTAATTATGAAACCCTCACATTCTTGAATGCCAAGACCTGCATGGGCCACCACTTAAACCATGTAACGCCCCAGAACCAGAATACTGGAGAGGGGGCGTACATACCCAGCTACGTATTTTGAAATAGAATCTACCTCGTTATACGGTCACGGCTTTCAAGATATGAGGGTTTACTACAAGCCAATGGTCTCTTAAGGTCAAGCCTATTGTCAATCTCCAAGTGATATAGTTACAATATGTTAGACCACCAAATATACAATATAAGGTGTCCTAAATATTACATATTCAGCTGATCATGAAGCTAGTCATACAAAATACGGAGTCTAGCAAGAGTTTAGTCATACATGATCAACCTAGGATTTGTTAATCATGTTTACAGCCCGTAGGCAGACATTAAGTAAATAGCATCGAGCTAACAGGTACTCGTCGGCTAAACTCCTCAAAGAATAATTTTATAAT